>SJYA01001948.1:915077-1088294 GCA_006410615.1 Neotragus moschatus | reverse complement strand
TGACCCAGAGGGATGGTACAGGGAGGGAGGAGGGAGGGGGTTTCAGGATGGGGAACATGTGTACACCCGTGGCAGATTCATGTTGATGTATGGCAAAACCAATACAATATTGTAAAGTAATTAACCTCCAATTAAAGTAAATAAATTTATATTAAAAAAAGAAAAATCAAAGCAACCCCAAAATATATATATATATAATATAAATAAATAAAATACAAAAAAGAGAAAGAGAGAGAGAGAGATAGAGAAACGCTCGGCTGGATGAAGCACAAGCTGGAATCAGGATTGCCTGGAGAAATAACCTCAGATATGCAGATGACACCACCCTTATGGCAGAAAATGAAGAAAAACTAAAGAGCTTCTTGGTGAAAGTGAAAGAGGAGAGNTATAAATAAATAAAATACAAAAAAGAGAAAGAGGAGAGAGAGAGATAGAGAAATGCTGGGCTGGATGAAGCACAAGCTGGAATCAGGATTGCCTGGAGAAATAACCTCAGATATGCAGATGACACCACCCTTATGGCAGAAAATGAAGAAAAACTAAAGAGCTTCTTGGTGAAAGGGAAAGAGGAGAGTGAAAAAGTTGGCTTAAAGCTCAACATTCAGAAAACTAAGATCATGGCATCTGGTCCCATCATTTCATGGCAAATAGATGGGGAAACAATGGAAACAGTGAGACTTTATTTTTTGGGGCTCCAAAATCACTGCAGATGGTGACTGCAGCCAAGAAATGAAAAGACACTTGCTCCTTGGAAGAAAAGTTATGACCAACCTAGACAGCATATTAAATAGTAGAGACATTACTTTGCTAACAAAGGTCTGTCTAGTCAAAGCTACAGTTTTTCCAGTGGTCATGTATGGATGTGAGAGTTAGACTATAAAGAAAGCTGAGTGCCAACAAGTTGATGGTTTTGAACTGTGGTGTTGGAGAAGACTCTTGAGAGTCCCTTGGACTGCAAGGAGATCCAACCAGTCCATCCTAAAGGAAATCAGTCCTGAATATTCATTGGAAGGACTGATGCTGAAGCTGAAACTCCAATACTTTGGCCACCGAATGTGAAGAGCTGTCTCACTGGAAAAGACCCTGATGCTGGGAAAGATTGAAGGTGGAGGAGAAGGGGACGAAAGAGGATGAGATGGTTGCATGGCATCACCGACTCAGTGGACATGAGTTTGAGTAAACTCCAGGAGTTGGTGATGGACAGGGAGGCCTAGAGTGCTGCAGTCCATGGGGTCGGAAAGAGTCAGACGTGACTGAGTGACTGACTGGTGATACATAGAAACTTACATGAGGCACATTCAACAAGTTTTTCTGGTTTTACAGGAAGTTGAAAACAGCAGAGAGAAAAAAGTGCCTCCCTTGTATCCTTTGGTGGTGGTTCTTGACATTTTAGTGTAAGTTATTACAATAGCATATTGGTTTAATGTTCCCTTAACATCTGTGGTTTACTCAAAGTTTCTGAAAATGGGAAAAATGTGTGTTCTGTCCTTCTTCAGCTAAGAAATGGCATTTCCAGATCACTTTAATCATATATGATTGAATCTTCGAAAGTGGATTTTACTATGCTGTGGTGCCTAGGGAGACACAGATTGCATAAATTCACTTAGACTCATGACTAATATATGACACCATTAAGAGAATTTTATTTTGAATTCCTTTTTACTCTTATTATTTACTTTGCTTAAAGGCCTCTTGACTCAAAGTGTTTCACAGAGCTCAAATGAGACCCATGTTATTTTGTTAAATAGAACTTTCTTTCATGTTGCTGTTATGTTCAGGAATATTTAAGAGCTTCCAACTGTCAAAAATAAAGCTCTAACTCTTTTCCATGGCACTTAAAGCCTTTCCTAACTGGGCAACAATCCATCTTTTCAGACTTGTCTCCTTGACCTCCATTTGCTCGTCTCCATATTGCACTTCAGTGGCAGTGAACTCAGTTGCCCAGGACATCCTTGCATTTTTCTACCTTTATAGCTGTTCTCATGTTATGATCTCTATTCCACAGATTTCAATCCATGATTCAGAATTTTTTCCATGAAATTTTCCCAAATTTTCTCAGTTGGAATTAATCTCTCTGTGTGTTCTATAATATTTGGAAAGCACTACTGCTGCTGCTGCTGCTAAGTTGCTTCAGTCATGTCTGACTGGGTGACCCCATAAACAGCAGCCCACCAGGCTCCCCCGTCCCTGGGATTCTCCTGGCTAGAACACTGGAGTGGGTAGCCATTCCCTTCTTCAATGCATGAAAGTGAAAAGTGAAAATGAAGTCACTCAGTCGTGTCTGACTCTTAGTGACCCCATGGACTGCAGCCCACCAGGCTCTTAAAAGTGGAGTCCCGCCAGTCCATGGGACTTTCCAGGCAAGAGTACTGGAGTGGGTTGCCACTGCCTTCTCCACTGGAAAGCACTACACACGTGCTTTTCAAATTATCTATGGGAAGAACTAGTTTTTTTCAAAATTTCTTACAGGCCAATATGTATTATAGGCCAATATGTATTCTCCTGTCTATGACCAGAACTGGGATAGCGCCATGTAAAATTCACATATCTGAACTGTCTAGACCCCATTCAATGAGCCAAGTCCACTTGATCACACATTTAGTGGTGCAGCTACGTCCAATGCTGTAAATGTGTCTAAACAATTACTCGCAATCTCTGTACTCGTTCTGTTGCTGTCTGATGAGAAATAGTTCATGAGGTGGTGCTGGTTCAGAGACTACACTTTAAATAGCTCTGCCCTAGATAATAAGCTCATGTCTGCTTTTTTCATCATTATTATCCTAGCATCTGGCATCACCATCACATGGTAAGCACACTTATTCCACATAGAAGTGTCATATTACAGATACAACTACCAAAGTAGCTTGGATCGGATCTTGATCACTTTTTAGCATTTACAGGATGATCATGTCTAACCTGCATCAGTAAGAAATATCAGACTGAAAATAGAAATGAATGAGAATATCAGCCTGTTCTCTTTTAAACATACATTCTCTTTAGTATAAAATCTATTGAAATGGAACACGCAACCTGCTAGTGCTGGTATAACATTTTAGAATGAAACTCACTTAATGATTTCATTTTCTTTCCCTAAATAGTTGTAAAAACTCACTGTATTCAACTTAATTTAAGTGAAATAAATGCAGATAAAAGAAATCTAAAACACTTCTCCTGTTAAATAACAGTGTTGAAAAACTAAGAGAAATGTATTTCTTGTAGGGGAAAAAGCCCACAAAAAGAAAACTATATTTGAAATCAAAATGGCACCTCAAGGGGATACTAAATAGTCCAAAATTTTAGTTTTGATAATGAGAATCACATGGAGTTAGTTTAACATCTACCACTGTAATTTTCTACTGGGGAAAACACCTGGCATATGAGTCACATTTTTAAATTTTAAAATTTAAGATATAGAATACTTGACAATGCTGTTTTTGAACATAGATTTCTAACTTTTAGTAGTTCAAGAGTGTCTTTCTGAAGTGGTAAGTAGTTGTAATTGAATGTCCATATTTTTCATTGACTATTTCACTGTATTAAAACTGCAGTCAAGAAAAACATGAACACTTACTATATGTTCTCCCCACCCTTATTAGCCACCAAGTTTTCCATGGAATGTTTGTTATTTCTGGGAAACATGTGGCATATGACCAGAACCATAATTAGTAACAATTTGATATTATAGGAATTCAGATTTTGGCAATTTCTAACTTTTTAGTTTGAAATACAAAAGCAGTGAATACAGATCCTAAGGATAAATTCTGGAGTCAGCTTTTCCCTCCTTTACAAACTGATATTGTTTTGAAGACTCACAAACACATTTATAACTCTGCCCTAGACCCAGAAGGTGCCAGAAGGAGGTGCAGTGCTAAGCACTTTACACACATCAACTGATCTAATCATTGCAATAACAGGGGAGAAAAAACAACAGCATGAAGACATTAATTTGCCAAAATCACTTCCATGAGAAACTGTGTAGTTGAGATTCATCTCAGGGAGTCTGGCTCCAGATTCTGCGCTCTGACTTTCACAGAGTAGTGTCTTGTGCTGCATTGCTCCTGTAAGTAGAGACTGCATTTACAGAATCCTGCTAAGAGTTTATTTTCTTGCTGACTGTCTCTGGNAGACATTAATTTGCCAAAATCACTTCCATGAGAAACTGTGTAGTTGAGATTCATCTCAGGGAGTCTGGCTCCAGATTCTGCGCTCTGACTTTCACAGAGTAGTGTCTTGTGCTGCATCGCTCCTGTAAGTAGAGACTGCATTTACAGAATCCTGCTAAGAGTTTATTTTCTTGCTGACTGTCTCTGGGAAATGCTAGATGACTATGAATGATGGGTAACTTGGAATTCTGGGTAACCAAGGAATCCTGGGTGACCAGGGAATGCTGGGTAACTGGGGGAAAGGGGTACAAAGCCCTTAGTTATCTGCTTACTCTGAGCAACTTTCTAGCATCTGAAAACCAAAGACTTGTCTATACAAGGTCAGGGACTGTCCTACAGAGTCTATCACTCTCACATAGGATCCCTAAAAACAGTGTTATCTTGAAATCAGAAGGATGAATATTTGTAGTAATCACTTTTGCTTTGTGTTAGAAGCCATGGCTGCTGAGGCTAATTATTCACAGAAGTAAGGCATCCCATGTTACTAATGGAGTAACTGAGGACTGAAACTGAGACATTGCCTAGCAACAGGCATCATAGTATTTACTCTTTCGAGCAGGAGCAGCAAAAGCAACTGGTATGTCTTATTGATATCCTGGCAGGCATTCTTATTTTCCTTTCAGACTAACACTGCTTGTATCCACTGTCCTGGTATTGGCAAAGTGCTTAGAATGCGGCTTGATTTTGGTAAATTCACTTAAGTATGGTGATCAGCCCTGAAAGCTGGCTTTAAACCAATAGAACCAAAAATAAATTAGGCTGCAGGGAAGAAAAAGTAACAAAAGAGTCTTACAACTCCGATGTTCTGAGTGCTCAGTCTCTCAGTTGTGTTCAACTCTTTTGTGACCCCGTGGATTCCAGGCTCCTCTGTCCATGGGATTTTCCAGGCAAAAATACTAGAGTGAATTGCCATTTCCTACTCCAGGTTAATGTTCTATATAAGGCTCCTAATTTTCACTCCTGGCAAGTGTGTGATGGTAAGTGATATCACTCCCATAAGATGCGGGAACTTGCTGAAATACTCTTCTGACTTATTGTTTTGTTGGCCTTGATCTTCCAGGCACTGACAGAATCCATAACTAAAAGCAAACATAATCCGTGTTTCCTGCTAATAAAAATGTAATGCTTTCACTAATAACAGTGCTAACATCCCCCTGTCATTTACCCAAGCCCTCCTTTTGTCTTCAAATTAAGAGAATCCTGGCATTCTTCTACTACCTTTTCTTTCTCTGCCCCCAAAGTCATCCTAGCTTGGTATCTTAAATTATAGTGTTCTAACTTGACTTCTGCTCTGATGATGAGCAAGAAATTCCAAGGATTGAGGCCATCTTAAAGGAAAGACTCTCTAAAGTGGCTTGAACAGTTGTGAGAGGGAAGAGGAGCTAATGTTCCTACGTGAAGACAGTGGGGAAAGAATCAGTTCACCCCTGGAACAGAGGCAGCTGTTCATCCCAGAACAGGGAGATGTTCCACTTGGACTGTCATCCATTGATTAATGACTGTTTGGTCCCAAGATAGATGGAGAAGTTTGGAATTCAAGTGAGCGTATTGTTCAATTCTTTGTCCCTCTTGGGAAAGGGTCCTGGAATGTGTAATTTTTCTTCTTGTTTCAGGTTGCAGGGCTTTCCACAGGCTTGGCTTTGCTTTTGTTATGCTGTGTCCTAGAATCACTAATTAATTATGGACCCAGTTCCTTCTGTGCACTTTGCTAACTGGATGTCTTGAAAATTGCTCCATGCTGGCTTAAATAATGATGAGAGAATTAAAAGGCTGAGAGGTACTGGGAAAGATAGAGAGAGCATGACCATTGGAAATTCAGCAAGTATCACAGCTGATGTCTGTTACAGCAGTAAACAGGTGAGACAGAGCACTGGGACCGCAGGGCTATAAAAAGTACACACACAATGAAGTGATGAAAGGGGACGGGGTCAGCAAGAGCATCCGTTGCTGAGGAAAACATTTTTGTGGATGGAAATCCTGCCTGAAGATTGTACGGTCTGGGCGGCTCCAGTCAGTTAATGCCTCCTGTTGGGCAAGTAGAAGGGAGAGTGTTCCCTGAGAACAGGGAAAGAGCCAGGACTTTGGAGTCCAACATCCTGACATCTGTGTCTGGACTCTGCCATTTGCTAGCTGTGGGATTTGGAGCAAATGACTTTGCTCTCTAAGCCTCCAGCTCTTCATCTGTGAAGTAAAAAATAATGGTACTTGTCTCAGAATTGTGGTGAGGAGTAAGTGGGAGCAAATTGGTTAGTGTCTAGACCACTTCCTGGCACACAACAAACTCTCAGTAGTGGCTCACCATTTTTGTTATGCAGTTATATTCTCAACATAATGATTTAATAACAGTAAGAATATTAATAACAGGTANCTTGTCTCAGAATTGTGGTGAGGAGTAAGTGGGAGCAAATTGGTTAGTGTCTAGACCACTTCCTGGCACACAACAAACTCTCAGTAGTGGCTCACCATTTTTGTTATGCAGTTATATTCTCAACATAATGATTTAATAACAGTAAGAATATTAATAACAGGTAAGTTGCTTGCTTAGCCTGGCACAGCTCAGGAAGGGTTGGCTTTAAAATGCATTATAGGAGAATCATTATTCCCATTCTGTCTTCTCCATCCTCCTCCTAACCAGTTTGGTTTTCCCTCTTACCCCCTATCCCCTATCCCCACCTCACCCCCCACCTCACTCTTCCTTTTAGGGAAGAAGAGGAGTTTTAAAAACTGGATGAGAGAAGTGCAGCTGTTCAGCTGTGGCCTTTGGTTATTGGAAAGGAGGCCTCCAGACCACAGCTGGCCAAATAACCCCTGGAAACCATTCCCAAAGTACATTCTATTAGCCTCTGCTGCTACTTATGTCATTTAGACAAAGGTGATTTGCAATGTCAGATTTCAAATTTTTCTTCCGCGTTAGAATGAAAGCCTTCAAGATGGCAAGGATTTTTGTCTCTTTTGTTCACTGCTATTTCTCTAGTGTTTTGTTTGGTGTTATTTCTCTAGTGTTTAGAACCTTGCCACACACATGTCTGTGTCCAGTGAGTATTTGTTGGAGGGAAGAGGGAAGGAAGCAAGGAAAGAAGGAAGGGCAGGTGAATTTCTTGCAGCAGAGCTTGAAGCCGAAACCAAAATGTCTTAGAAAGGAGATCTCCCAGCTAGTCTAGTCTAATAGGTTGACAGAGAAGGCCTGTGGGCGTTCAAGTCAACAAGCATTTAGTGAGTGCCTTCCCTGCACCTGGTGCTGTGCCAGGTGGTAGGGATACAACAAAGAAGATGCTGTCTTTGCCACCAGTGACAGAGGTCTCAGAGGCATCCAAGCAGTCTTAAATGTGAGGTAACCGAGGAATGTTTTGGAGGAAAATGGATCATTTGTGTATTAACAGTATATACAGGGTAAAAAGAGTACAATTTGATCAGTGCTGTATTGGCNCAGGTGGTAGGGATACAACAAAGAAGATGCTGTCTTTGCCACCAGTGACAGAGGTCTCAGAGGCATCCAAGCAGTCTTAAATGTGAGGTAACCGAGGAATGTTTTGGAGGAAAATGGATCATTTGTGTATTAACAGTATATACAGGGTAAAAAGAGTACAATTTGATCAGTGCTGTATTGGCGATGGACAGGGAGGCCTGGCGTGCTGCAGTTCATGGGGTCGCAAAGAGTCAGACATGACTGAGTGACTGAATTGAACTGAAGAGCTGCCACAACAAAGTATCACAAACTGGCAGCTTAAAACAACAGAGAATTATTCTCTCACAGTTCTGGAGGCTAGACGTTTGCAATCAAGGTGTTGTTGGGACCATATTCCCCCCAGAGGATCCAGAAAAGAAGCCTGCCTTGTTTCTTCCAACTTCTGGTAGNAGTAAAAAATAATGGTACTTGTCTCAGAATTGTGGTGAGGAGTAAGTGGGAGCAAATTGGTTAGTGTCTAGACCACTTCCTGGCACACAACAAACTCTCAGTAGTGGCTCACCATTTTTGTTATGCAGTTATATTCTCAACATAATGATTTAATAACAGTAAGAATATTAATAACAGGTACCCAGGTACCAGGTGCTGGTTTGTGGCAGCATAACCCCAATCTCTTGCTCTGTCTTCACGTGGCAGTCTTCCTTTTGTGTCTCTGTCTTCTCTTAGGGGGACTCCCATCATGTTGGATTAAGACTCCATCCTGCTCCAGTCTGACTTCATCTTAACTAATTAAATCTGCAACTACCCTATTTTCAAATCAGGTCACTCTGAGGTACTGAGGATTAAGACTTCAACATATCTTTTTGAGAAGACTCAGTGCTGACTAGGATTTTATTTATTCTCACTAGGATTTTAGATGCAAAGTAGAGGCTTTAAGGTGACCCTGGGTGTCAACATTCAGTTCAGTTCAGTCGCTCAGTCGTGTCCGACTCTTTGCAACCCCATGAATCGTAGCACGTCAGGCCTCCCTGTCCATCACCAACTCCCCGAGTTCACTCAGACTCACACCCATCGACGTTAGGCGAGTTGATTCAAAGTCACTGAGTCATATCTGAGGATATCAGTAAATCTTGTATTTATACTGATATATAGATTAATAGATAGACATATATGTATGTATATATACGCAACTATGTTCTTATATGTAGATGTGTGTATGTATATCAGACACATATACATATACTCATATACATATTTATATACTGCTAAGTCACTTCAGTCGTGTCCGACTCTGTGCGACCCCATAGACGGCAGCCCACCAGACTCCCCCGTCCCTGCACATGCAGATAAATAGATACAGAAATTAATATTGATATGTATGTATTGATGGGTTCATGTACATACACGTATTTTCTAGCTCTATCTACTGAATGAATCTAGAAGCAATGATGCCCAGTAACAAGGAACACACCCAGTTCCCACATCTTGGTTTCTAGATACCATTCTCCAAATGAAGGAATGGCTGATTTTAGAGCTGACGCAAGGAAAAATACAAGATGCATTTGGGGTACCCTGTAGTGCTAGAATGTTTAAAAGTGATTTTTTTTTTTAAAGGATAGAGCAGGTCAAAAGATACAGGAGTCAACTTGAAAGCACCCTGTAGCCAAAGCTGGATTAATTTAAGAAAAAGAAAAAAAGTAGAAATTCCCTGATGGTCCAGTGGTTAGGATTCTGAAGTCCCACTGCACGGACACAATTCAATCCCTGGTTAGGGAACCAAGATCCTGCAAGCTGCATAGCATGGATGAAAAAAGGAAAGAAAGATAATGATAGTATAGGTTATAGACAAAAGAATGAAATATACTCATGTGTCCATACTGGTGTAAAGAAATGATAGAAGGAATAAATAAAAAATCTTTCTTACAGAAGAATTCAAACTACAAATGTGGAAGATATGAGGCCAAAAAAAAAAAAATTATCCTTAGAACACTTAAGCAGACAAGTTGCTGCAGACCAAATCCACTGATGAATCCTAAGATTAATGGGCAAATCTTTAGGAGAAAAAGGATGTTTGCATAGTATCAGAATCTCTCTCCCAAAGATTTATTGATTACTGTGGTAGTTTTCATTTTATGCATAGATTGTTTGATAGTTCTCCATCCAGGAGGTGGAGTTTAATTTCTTTTGGTTTATACTGGACTTAGTGACATATTTCTAAGATGTAGAATATGAAAGAACTTTCCAGTGGTAAACTTCACAGATAGAACTTAAACAA
Source organism: Neotragus moschatus (assembly GCA_006410615.1). NCBI lineage: Eukaryota > Metazoa > Chordata > Mammalia > Artiodactyla > Bovidae > Neotragus > Neotragus moschatus. The sequence continues at coordinate 1,078,450 of SJYA01001948.1, read as the reverse complement.
GCGATCCAGATGAATATCACTGTTGATAAGCAATAGCATCTTATCCTTGAAATAAAGGGCACTTTACCTTGGTGATATCCTTCCTCCAATTCCCTAAACCTAATCATGAGAAAATACCAGACAAACTCAAACTGGCAGAAAGTACATAACACCTGACCTCTTCTAAAGTGTTAAAGTCATGAAAAACAAGGACAAGTCCAGAAACTGTCACAGATGGGAGGAGACTAAGGCTATGTGCTCACAGATGCACTGTGGTATCCTCGGTTACATCCTGGAGCAACAACAAAATAATGGGAAAACCGGGGAAATCCAAACAAAGCCTGTAATGTACTTAATAGTATTGTACCAATGTTAATTTCTTAGTTTAGACAAATATGCAATGGCGATTAAAGGTGTTAGAAATAGGAGAAGCTAGGAAATTCTCTGTACTACCTTTGCAGCTTTTCTGTATGTCTAAAATTATTCAAAAATAAACAGTTAAAAAAAGAAGACTCTAAGAGGAGGATCCCATAGCAGTAATATCAGATTGTTCCAGGGACCGTGCTCTGAGTGCTTACATCACATACTCTGGCTGTGTGGTCTAGATGAGATGCACCTATCAGCTCCCCCTTTGGGCTGGACCCCACGAAGTCCTCACACTGCCCTGAAATCCTGACAGTATCTCCCTCCCAGTATTNTCTCCTGGCTGCTGGGGTAAAGCAGATGATAGAGGAAGCCGGAGGTTGGTTTTTTTTTTTTAAGTGAGAAACATGGCTTTAAGACATTCCAAAAAGAAGAGAGAGGAGATCCAATCTTCTAAAAATTGAAAGCAGATCTTTGGCAGAAGTCAATTGACAAATGGCAGGAAGCCTCATCCCTATAGTTACAGAACCAATATCCAGGTTGAGGGAATCAATCCGGCTGTTCCAGGAAAAACCTCAGAGTTGAGAAAAAATGGTCATAAGAGGCAGAGATGCCACATTCATCCCTGTCATGTCTCACACCTGGTGATAAGGCAAGGAGAATCTTCGGAGTGGGGGGTCAGGAGCCTGGTGATTGTGCGAAGGAGGCAATGTGGGAGGGGAAGGAGCAGGGTCCAGGGTCAGTCTGTGTGGACTTGAGCCCAGGCCCACTCCTGAGCTGCTGTGAGGACTTAACAGTCCTGACTTTCCTTCCTGAGCTTTCACTTCTTGTACAGAGGGAATAGCAAGAGCCCTGCCTCACTGGGGTATTGGAAAGTTAAATGAAAAAATATGGAAAGTTGGCAGCAGAGCACTTGGGAAATAGCAAATGCTTACAAGCATCTACTATGATTAATTCCTTAAAAAAACCTGAAGTATAATTGATTTGCAATGTTGTGTTAATTTCTGGTGTGTAGCAAAGTGATTCAGATATCTATCTATCTGAATATATATGTACATTCTTTTTCATATTCTTTCCCATCATGGTTTTTCATAGGATAGTGGATATAGTTCTCTGTGCTATACTGTAGGAAATTGTTTTTCATTAGTGCTGTTTTAAAAGTACAAACTGCCAGAGAAAGCTGAAAAAGTGTGCTGTTAGTCACAGGAGCAAGACATGTGACTGGACTTTGACTCTTCCTAAAAGACGATAAGCGGAGAAGGCAATGGCACCCCACTCCAGTACTCTTGCCTGGAAAATCCCATGGATGGAGGAGCCTGGAAGGCTGCAGTCCATGGGGTCACGAAGAGTCAGACACGACTGAGCGACTTCACTTTCACTTTTCACTTTCATGCACTGGAGAAGGAAATGGCAACCCACTCCAGTGTTCTGGCCTGGAGAATCCCAGGGATGCGGGAGCCTGGTGGGCTGCCGTCTGTGGGGTCAGACATGACTGAAGCGACTTAGCAGCAGCAAAATACCATAAGAGTTTTATTGCCCTCATTAGGGAAAACGTGTTAGATTTTGAGCTTCCCAGGTGGTGCAATGGTAAAGAATCTGCCTGCCAACTCAGGAGATGCAAGAGACATGGGTTCGATCCCTGAGTCAGGAAGATCCCCTGGAGTAGGAAATGGCAACCCACTCTAGTATTCTTGCCTGGAGAATCCCATGGACAGAGGAGCCTGGTGGCTACAGTGCATTGGGTTGCAAAGTGTCGAACATGACTGAGAGTATACATACACAGTGTTAGATTTAAACAGAAAGTTACAGTAGTAAAAGCTATGAGAAATGGGCAAAGCTGTTCATGAGTATTTTTTATTTAAACAATTTTATCTAAATTATGTTCCATTCTTATTATGTTACTAAAATTAATCACTAGTTAATATTTGCTGTGTTCTTGCCTGAAGAATCCTAGGGACGGGAGACCCTGGTGAGCTGCCATCTACGGGGTCGCACAGAGTGGGACACGACTAAAGCGGCTTAGCAGCAGCAGAGTAGTTTACTTTTAAAAGAAAAAGTGGATGCTAAACATTTTCTAACTTTTGTCTAAAAGTTAGACAAACTTAGATCAAGCTGAGGAAAGGCTTCATGGGTCATAATTAAGAAAACACTACTTATCTGAAACCAGTCCCCACATGATAGACTTTGTATCTATGGCCTCAAAGAGATAACTTGGTTAGGAGAAATGCACTGTTTCCTAGAGTATGTCACAATTGCACAGTAGTTCATTAATTATTAACCAGATATACTTTAATTTATATGTAACAGTATCTTGTATGTAACTTTTTTGATTTATTTATTTTTAATTGAAGGATAATTGCTTTACAATATTGCATCGGTTTCTACCAAACATCAAATGAATCAGCCACAGGTTTACCCATGTCCCCTCCCACTTGAATATCCCTCTCACTTCCCTCCCCATTCCCCCCCCAGGTTGTTACAGAGCCCTGCTTTGAATTCCCACTGGCTATCTATTTTACATATGGTAATATATGTTTCCATGTTACTATAGTTAGCAGTAACTATGTTTCTGTACGGCAGTGCCTGAAACAGATTTTTATAATTTGATTCATTTAACTTATAATAATAACTTGTAATATCTGCGAGATGTCTTGTTTCTGATTGGTTTTAACTCACAGTAACTTCTAATTTTTTGTCAAGTATAGTAATTAAAAACCTATAAATGAATACTTAGTGATATCAGAGAACACAATGGTCTTCTTTACTATTTAAGGCCACTGTAGTAATGAACCCTTTTGTAAACTTGAGAGGGTTTGTTTTGTAATAACAATTCTGTAATTATGAGATAATAAGTGATTATAAGTTCTTTGAGGGCAAGAATTGTATCTTCTATCTATCACAGTATCTTACAGTGAAAACCAGAAACACCTGCTCATGAAGCCATGCCCTGGGTACACATGCAGCCTTAAGAACTAACTTGCTGTGTAGATGGTTTCTACTTTGGTGAACATTAATTTTCTCATCTCTCTTTCTATCTCTTGAAATCAGAGAATCTCAAATGGAGTCATATATGTGAGAAGAAAGTGGGAGTCTAAAGTTGTCTTTATGGGAGGAGGTTGTTGTTGTCCAGTCACCAACTGCTGTCTGACTCTTTGGACTCCATGGACTGCAGCACACCAAGCTTCCCTGTTCTTTATCATCTCCTGGAGTTCATTCAGACTCATGTCCATTGAATTGGTGATGCCATCCAACCGTCTCATCCTCCATTGCTCCTTCTCCTCCTGCCTTCAATCTTTCCCAGCATCAGGGTCTTTTCCAGTGAGTCAGCTCTTTGCATCAGGTGGCCACAGTGGAGCTTCAGCTTCAGTATCAGTCCTTCCAGTGAATATTCAGGATTGATTTCCTTTAGGATTTTCAGCAGGTGCTCACCCATTTGTCCAATGATTCATTGCCATTTAATGTATCTGTTATTTAACATTGCAATTTTCTTCAAGTAGAGCACTTATATACTTCGATGACTTGTTTTCTTTTTTAAAAAATAATTGTACGTGTGGTCTTAAAATCCTGGTTTTGCATTGCTCAGGCTATGTTTCAAGTTTCTTTGTGAGTTCTTTGTTCCTCTACTCCTCCCATCCAGATGTTCAACCCCTGCTCTTTGCATCTGTCTGCATTGTGCTTTTCCATCAAGAACCATGGTGGGACTGCTCAGTGGGGGCTGAAAACCCCAGTGACCCAGAGAGGGAGGGGCAAGAGTTTACTGAGCTCCTCAGTGAATCTCCCTGAGGGCAAGGCTAGCCCAGTCTCCTGACTCCTCAGCCTCCATAACTAAAACAAGCCAAGAAAACCACAGCCTCCTGTATTTGTTTCTTTTTGGTGCTGTAACAAATTACTACACATTTAATGACTTAACACAGATTTTATTATCTTACAGTTTTGGAGGTCAGAAGTCCAAAGCGCACTTCATTGGGCTAAAGTCAAGGTGTAGAGAGAACTGGTTCCCACCGGAGGCTCTAGGGCAGAATCTGTGTCCTCATTTTTCCCACTCCTAGAAGCTCCCCAGATTCTTTGTCTCCCATTTCTTTTCCATCATCTTCAAAATCAGTGACAGTGGGTTGAGTCCTTTTCCTATCATACTGCTTGGACCTTTTCCTGATTTTTTAACCTGCCTCCCTCTTCCGCTTTTAAGGATGCTTGTGATTGCATTTCCCAGATAATCCAAAATATTTTTTCATTTTAAGGGAAGCTGATGAGCAAACTTAATTCCATATATAACTTTAATTCCTCATTGTCTGTGACCTAACCAGGACTCCATCCCAGGTCAGGTTCTGGGGATTAGGAAGTGGGCATTTGTGGAGAGAGGGCATTGTTCTGCCTCCAGAGCTTCCCTAGAGCAGTCATTTCCAGTGTGTGACCTTCAGGACAGCTGTGTCGGAATCACTGGCTGGAGGCGGAGGGGATTCAGAGCTGATTAAAATAAAAAACCCTGGGCTCTATGAAAGCCAGAGAATCAGAGTGTCTGGGAATAGAGCCCAGGACTACATCTTTACAAGTTTCTCTGCTGATTATTACAAACACTAGAGCTGAGAATCATTGTATTCAAGTATTTAGCCTACCTTAAAAAAAAAAAAAACACTTGTTTTATTCAGTAAGTTCATTATAGATTATGTTGTTTCACTGTAGAAAAATTAAAATATTTACAAAAAAGGGTTTTCTGGGATGTGAATATTTAGTAATAAAACTGGCAAACCAAAAAGCATTAGTTTCCCTACTGATTTCCTTAATTTAGTTAACTTATGATTTCTCCAACCTCTTTTAGCAGAGATAGTTACTGACAATGGGAGAGAAAGAGCTCAGTCACGTCCTGCCTCTTTCACCTCCATTCCCTCCATGTCTCCCTTTCCTCAGTAGACAACAGAATTTGACTCTGCGCCCTATTCTGCATGTAAATCTCTTCCCCCTTTTCTTTTGGAAATAGAAATTGGACCAAATTAGAGATGTGTAAAAGCCAGATGAATAACATTAGCAGAAAAATCCTAAGTCTGTGTTACATTATTTCTTCTGGACTTGTTCTTAGAGACTAGAACTCAGTGAAAAATCGGAATTGTATAGAAGAGAGAAATGCTTGAATGAGCAGGTATGTGCATCTAGTATCCTGGCTCCATGCCATATTGTTTTCGGGGTGGGAGCCATGTTGGAAATTCAGTATGCCAAAGAGAAAGTGAACCTTATTATCCAGGTAGGTCTTATTAAAGCTCTGTCATCCGAAAGAACTATAAATCAAAAAGGAGAGAGAATTTGAGAAGGAAGATGGACATTGTGTAGTAAGGGCAAGTTAAAATTAAATCACATCCTCTGGCATCTTATCGTTTATTCTGTTTTGCTATGCTAGAACCATATGGTACCAGTGCTTGGCTCATAAGCAGTTTTGATACTGCCTTCGTTTATTAAATCAAGGAGGCACTTGGACCCAGAATTGAAAGAGCTTGCAGCATTGTAGAGAAGAGAATAAACAATATATAAAACAGGGACTCCCCTGGTAGTCCAGTGGTTAAGACTTCACCTTCCGATACATGGGGTGTGGGTTTGATCCCTGATCAGGGAGCTAGGATCCCATGTGCCTAGTGGCTAAAAACCAAAATGTAAAACAGAAGCAATATTGTTAAAACGTTCAATAAAGACTTTAAAAATGATCCACATTGAAATAAATCTTTAAAGATATATATATATATGTATATGCTGCTGCTGCTAAGTTGCTTCAGTCGTGTCCGACTCTGTGCGACCCCATAGACAGCAGCCCACCAGGCTCCACCATCCCTGGGATTCTCCAGGCAAGAACACTGGAGTGGGTTGCCATTCCTTCTCCAATGCATGAAAGTGAAAAGTGAAAGTGAAGTCGCTCAGTCATGTCCGACTCTTGACGACCCCATGGACTGCAGCTCTCCAGGCTCTTCTGCCCATGGAATTCTCCATGCAAGAATACTTGAGAAGTAGCCATTCCCTTCTCCAGGGATCTTCCCAATCCAGGGACTGAACCCAGGCCTCCTGCATGGCAGGCAGATTCTTTACCATCTGAGCCACAGGGAAGCCCAAAATCATACCAGTGGTGGCCTGTGTGGGGATATGCATATATGTGTATGTGTGTGTGTGTGTATAAATACGTACATATATGTATATACATATAAAGCAGATTATGATGGAGATGTTAGTGAAGTGCTATGATTTTAAGCAGACCGGAAGGAATAACTTATGGGAGGAGTGGGGAAGGATTTAAGGAAGGCATCATTGAACTAACTTCTTAGAGAAAAGCAGGAACTTGCCAGCAGACAAAGGAATCAGGACATCCTTTATAAAAAATCTGTGTGTGTCACGACACAGTACTCTGACAAGCTATGGTATGTCTGGAGAGTGTGTCTAGCTTGGTGGGAAACTACAGAGCTAGGAATGTGGGGTGATCTTGGATTACAAGGGCCCCTAAGAATTGATGCTTTTGAACTGTGGTGTTGGAGAAGACTCTTGAGAGTCCCTTGGAATGCAAGGAGATCCAACCAGTCCATTCTGAAGGAGATCAACCCTGGGATTTCTTTGGAAGGAATGATGCTGAAGCTGAAGCTCCAGTACTTTGGCCACCTCATGCGAAGAGTTGACTCATTGGAAAAGACTCTGATGCTGGGAGGGTTTGGGGGCAGGAGGAGAGGGGGACGACAGAGGATGAGATGGCTGGGTGGCATCACTGAGTCCATGGGTGTGAGTCTGAGTGAACTCCGGGAGTTGGTGATGGACAGGGAGGCCTGGCATGCTGCGATTCATGGGGTCGCAAAGAGTCAGACACGACTGAGCGATTGAACTGAACTGAACTGAATAATGAGGATTCTCTACCCCAGAGGATAATTTTTGACTCATTAATTATCCCATTGAATTTCATATTCATATCTCAAAAACTGTGGTATTTTGTTTCACCTAGACCAGCAGTTTTTTTTGTTTTTTCTTAATAGCAGAACTCTTTCTTCAAATAAAAATGTACACCAAAGCTCAATATAGAAATGAATAAGATAGAATTGCTGTTGTATATATTGCAGGGATGGGATTTAAATCCCATTCTTCACCTTTTCTGATCCTTAAGGTGCCTTTAGGCAGCCTCTCGTGTCCCGAAAAGACTGAAATGCAGCGACTCTGCCTGTGTTGAAACCCTAAGAATGTCTCAGTAAGAAGTGAGGGTATTCATGAAGATATTAACATTTGGTCATCTATGGGCTTCAAAGGAAAGAAGTGAAAATTATTGCTAAGATTTTATCATTAGAAACAAGTGATGTGACATCAACAATGAAATAGACTTTTAAGAGCATTGGACTTCTAAGAAACCACTGTCATTTTTATTTCCAAATTTTCAAACTTAACTTGTCAAATGCTGTAACTTCCTTTCTAAACTTGAGCAATCACAGGGCAGAAGAGGCAGGCAAAGTACCTACCTTCTAGTTTCTCCTTGGAGAGGTTTGATTGCATACTTTCCTGCCTGCTATCTGAGGGTTGGACTTCTAATTAGCCTTGTCCTGACTGCCGTCCTTTCTTTGGGACACTGATGGGTCTTGCTGTACCCTCAGTTCCTGGGAGGTACTAACAACAAAGAGAATAATAGACAGTTGCAAAGGTTTGAAAGGCAATTAGGAGCTTGGGCAAGGCTGCTTGATGAGGTTCATCTCCTACTCAAGATCCAAACTAGAAGAGGTGGCTGTTTACCTAATGTGCAGAAGCAAACAGAATCAAGGAAAATAAAGAAACAAGGGAATATATTCTAAACAAAAGAATAAGGTAAGTCTCCAGAAACTTATCTTAATGAGAAGACGGTAAGTAATTTATCAAATAGAGAGTTCAAAATAATGAAGTACCACACAGAAATCATAGAGTTGAAGAATACAGTAACTGAACTAAATGACGCAACAATGGGCTCAAAAGCAGGTTAAATCAAACAGAAGAAGGGATCCACAAATGCAGTGGAATTCCTCCAATCAGAGCAGTAAATAAAAGAAAAAAAGGAAAAAGAGTTAAGATAATTTAAGGGACATATAAAACATCAGTAAGTGGACCAATATATGTATTTTAGGCATCCCAGAAGGAGAGGAGATAGAGAAAGGGGTAGAAAGCTAATTCAGAGAAATAATGTTTGAAAACTTCCCTAATCTGGGGAAACAGACATCTAGATCCAGGATGTCTAAAAAGTACCAAATAAGATAAGTTTAAAGAAACCCACACCAAGACACACTATAATTAAACTGCGCAAAGGTAAAGACAAAGAGAGATTATCTTTAAAGCAGCAAAAGCGATTTGTTAGGTACAAGGGAAACACCCATAAGACCATAAGTAGACTTCTCAGCAGAAACCTTACAGATCAGAATAAAGTAGGATGATACATTCAAAGTGCTGAAAGAAAGAAAAAAACTACCAACCAAGAATGCTTTAACTGAAAAAATTATCCTTCAGAATTGAGGAAAAGATACAATTTTCCAGACAAATAAAAGTTAAGAGACTTTGTCACCACTAGGCTGGTCTAACAAGAAATGTTAAAGGGAGTTCTTCAAGTTGAAATGAAAGGATGCTAATTAATAACATGAAAATATATGAAGATATAGCTCACTGACAAAGTAAATATATAGTTAAATTCAGAATACTCTAATATTGTAATGATAGTGAGTAAACCACTTATAATAACTCTAAAAACAAAAGTATTCAAAAAGCTATAACAACAATAATTTGTTAACAGATATACAGTATATAAAGATGTAAACTGTGACATCAAAAACATAAAATATGGGGGAAGGGTAAAATTGTAAAGCTTTTGTGTGCATTTAAAGTTAATAGCAGCATAAAATATATGGCTATGACTATAAGGTGCTTTATGTAATATGCACAGTAACTACAAAACAAAAACCTGGAATATACACACAAAAAATAAAGACAAAGGAATCAAAACATGCCACTACAGAAAAATCATTAAATCGCAAAGGAAGAGAGCAAGAGAAGAAGAAAGGAAAGATAGAAGTTACCTGTCAGTTGCCTGACGAACAACATGGAGGTTAGGGGCACCGACCTGGATAGTGGAAATTCTACATACAACTTTATGGTCAGCCCTCTATTTCTGTGGTTTCTCTGTCTGTGAGTGTACAACCATTGATTCGATCAAGTGCAGATTGTATAGTATTGTAGTATTTATTGAAAAAAATATGCATGTAAGTGGATCCACCAGTTCAAACCCATGTTTTTCAAAAGTCACTGTACAAAACAGTTAGAAAGCCATTCAGAAAATGGCAGTAGTAATTCCGTACTTGTCAATAATTGACTTTAAGTGGAAACGGATTATTCTCCAAACAAAAGATACAGAATAGCATAATTGATTTTTAAAAAAGACTCAACTGCATGCTGCATAGAAGAGATTTACTTCAGCATTAAGTTCACCCTTAAACTGAAAGTAAAGGGGTGGAAAAAAGTATTCCATTTAAGTGGAAATCTAAAGAGAACAAAGGTACTCCTATGTCATACAAAATAGATTTTAATCCAAAAACTTTAACAAGAAAAAAGATGGTCATTATATAAAAATAATGGAGTCAATTCATCAAAAGGATATAACAATTTTAAATATTTATGTCCTCAACACTGGAGCACTGAAATATATAAAGTAAATATTAACATATCTGAAAGGAGAATTAGACAGCCATACAATAATAGCAGACTCACACACTTAGAAAACAAATTTATGGTTGCCAGGGTGGGGTGGTTAGAAGGGTTAGTTAGGGAGTTTGGAATGGTCACGTACACACTGCTATATTTAAAATGGTTAACCAACAAGGACCTATTGTACAGCACATGGAACTCTGCTCAGCTGTTCTGTGGCAGCCTGGATGGGAGAGGGGTTTGGGGGAGAATGGATACATGTGTATGTATGGCTGAGTCCCTTCACTGTTTGCCTGAAACTATCACAACATTGTTACATTGTTACTTGGCTGTACTTCATTACCAAAAAAAAAAAAAAAAAAAAAACTTCGATACCCCACTTTCAACAATAGATAGATCATCCAGACAGAAAATTAGTAAGGAAACATTGGATTTAAACTACACATTTAAGTCAACACATTAGACCAATAGACTTAATAGATAAACATAAAAATTTCCTTCTAAAGCACACATGGAACATTCTCCAGGATAGATCATATGTTAGGCCACAAAACAAACCTTAACAAATTTAAGAAAACTGAAATCATATCAGCATGTTTTCAACCACAATGATATAAAACTAGAAATCAGTTATAAGAAGAAAACTGGAAAATTCACAAATATGTAGAGATTAAACAATATGCTTCTGAACAACCAATGGGTCAAAGAAGAAATCAAAAGGGAAATTTAGAAATACTAAAAGATAAATAAAAATGGAAACAGAACATATTCAAGCTTATTATAGTAAAAGCAGTTCTAAGAGGAAAGTTTACAGTGATAAATGCCTGTATTAAGAAACAAGGAAGATCTCAAATTAACAACCTCATTTTACACCTCAGAGAGCTAGAAAAAGAAGAACAAACTGAGCCTGAAGTCATTAGAAGAAAGGGAAAAGATCAGGGTGGAAATAAATAACATAGAGACTAAGAGAGACACAGATGTGTAGAACAGCCTTTTGGACTTTGTGGGAGAGGGAGAGGGTGGGATGATTTGGGAGAGTGGCATTGTAACATGTATGATATCATAAGTGAAACGAATTGCTGGTCTAGGTTCCATGCAGGAGGCTTGGGGCTGATGCGCGGGGATGATCCGGAGGGATGGTGAGGGGAGGGAGAGGGAGGGGGCTTGGGATTGGGAGCTCATGTACACTCGTGGCTGATTCATGTCAGTGTATGGCAAAATGAATACAGTATTGTAAAGCAAATCAAACTAAAAAATAAAAATTTAAACTTAAAAAAAATAAAAAGATAATATAAAAGGTCAACGAAACTAAGAGCTAGTTTTTAAAGAGCTATACAAAATTGACACACCTTTAACTAGACTGGTGAATTCTACCAAACAATTAAACAATAATAATATCAATCCTCCTCAAACTAATCCAAAAAATAGAATAGGAGGAAACACTTCCAAATTCATTTTATGAGGCCAGAATTACCCTGATACCAAAGTCAGACAAGGACATTACAAGAAAAGAAAATTGCAGGCCAATATCGCTGATGAATACAGGTGCAAAAATCCTGAAAAAAATATTAACATACTGAATTCAACAGTGTATTAAAAAGATCATCTGCATCATCTGAATAGATGCAGAAAAACCATTTGACAAAATTTAACATTCATTTTCACCGTGATAAAAATTCAGTGAAGTGGATATGGATGCATAAAGGCCATATGACAAACCTACATTCAACATTTTACTCAGTGGTGAAATGCTGAAAGCTTTTCCTCTAGGATCAGGAATTGATGCTTTTGAACTATGGTGTTGAAGAAGACTCTTGAGAGTCCCTTGGACTACAAGGAGATCCAACCAGTCCATCCTGCAGGAGATCAGTCCTGGGTGTTCATTAGAAGGACTGATGTTGAAGCTGAAACTCCAATACTTTGGCCACCATTAGCTCTTTTGTGAAGAGCTAATTCACTGGAAAAGACCCTAATGCTGGGAAAGATTGAGGGCACGAGGAGAAGGGGACGACAGAGGATGAGATGGTTGTATGGCATCACTGACTCAATGGACATGAGTTTGAGCAAGCTCCAGGAGTTTGTGGAGGACAGGGAAGTCTGGCGAGCTGCAGTCCATGGGATCACAGAGTCAGACACAACTGAGTGACTGAACAACAACAAAGATCAGGAACCAGACAAGGATGCCCACCCTCACCACTTTTATTCAACATAGTACTGGAAGTTCTAGTCAGACCAGTCAGATGGGAACAAGAAATAAAAGTCATTTAAATTAGGAAGAAGTAGAATTTTCTCTGTTTGCAGATAACATGATGTTTATTTACAGAAATCCCTAAAGACTCCACCAAGAAACTGCTAGAACTAACGAATGAATTCAGTAAAGTTACAGATGCAAAATTAATATACAAAATTACTATGTTTCTAAATACAACCATTAGAAAGAAAAATTAAGAAAATCCATTTACAGCAGCATCAAAAAGAATAAATACTTGTTAAGTATAAGAATAAATACTTAGAATAAAGACATATTTTGCAGTGTTTTGAGATCATGCTTTGTGGAATTAGGTTCTATTATCATATACATTCTTATTCTGGTGAAATGGATGATGAATAATTTTAACCAATAATAAATTTAACCAATGAAGTGAAATAGCTGTATACTGAAAACAGTGAGATGTTGATGAAAGAAACTGAAGAAGACAGAAATGAAAGGAAATATGTCCTGTGCTCATGGATTGGGGGAATTAATATTCTTAATATGTCCACACTACCCAAAGCAGTCTACAGATTCAATGTTATCCCTATCAAAATCTGATAACATTTTTCACAGAAATAGAAGAAAAAAAATCAGACACAGAGAAACAGAGTAGTATGGTGGTTGCCAGGGGCTGGAAGCTAAGGTAAGTAGGTAAAAACTGGTCAAAATGCGTGAACTTTCAATTGCAAAATGAATATAACTGAGGATTAGATGTATAACATAGTGTATAATGTAGTGCTTATGGTCGAAATTTGCTGAAAGTAAAACCCAAGTGTTCTCACCAAAAAAATGAAGAAAAATAGTAAGTAAATATGTAAATGTGTGAGATGATGGATGCATTCGTTACCTTGAGAGCAGGAATCCTTTCACAATGTATACGTGTATTAAATAATCATATACATTTTAAATATATTACAATGTTTTCAATTATACCTTAATAAAACTCAAAAAATAAAGACATATTTTGCAGTGTTTTGAGATCATGCTTTGTGGGAGTAGGTCCTATTATCATATACATTCTTATTCTGGTGAAATGGATGATGAAGGATATTGGTGCTTTGAAAGTTATGTGATCATTCCCTTTCACCCACACAGAGGAAAGCCTTCCTAGGAGAGAGCTTTGAGATAAGAGGATATAACTTAATGGATAAAACTGTGAGGGTTTTGAAGTAGACATTCAGTCTCTAAGTAGCCAAACGTAGCTAAGAGTGGCTGAGTTTTTGAGTGGCAAGTACAGGAATGAGCTGTACTTAACTTCGTGTTCATAAAAGGCAGCTGTTTCATGAGTGTTCCATACCAGTTAAAACTTGAAACAAATGTGAAATAAGAATAGAAATAATACCAAGAAATAAGCCTTTTAAACTGGAAAAGAAGTTAAAAGGTAATTACACTTGAGCCTCCATTTATTAAGTGCATCCATTTCTCTAAATATAGCTGTTTCTGTCATGATGGACTATATTATGCTGCTATTAAAAAAAAAAGCACACAACCCTTCAAATCTCTGGCTTCAGACAGCTAAAGTTTATTTCTCACCCACATATAATCCATTATGGGACCAAGTGACTCTCCAGGGTAGCTCATTCAGTGCGTAGGCTCAGCCTTGCAGACTGCTTCTCATCTTGCAGAACCTTCTTATCAGCACGTTTCCAAGAAAAGATAAAACTGGAGTATCTTCCGTTAGCAATCAAATGATCTGGCTCAGAAATGTCATGTATCACTTCTGCTCAGAGTCCATTGACCAGACCTAGCCATGTAGTCCTATCCAACAGCAAGGGAATGGGGTATTGTCCTGCTACATGCCTGGAGAAAGAGACCCAGACACAGGAGAACAACAGAAGTTTCTACCATATTATCAAGTCACATAGCTGGGATCATCCTAGATTTCTCTTTCACTTGCTACATATAATAAGTCACTTAGCCCAGTGTCACTGTTGCTCATTTCCTCTAACTATCTCCTCCAACCATCTTTCTAGTCCATCCCCATTACCCCATTAACTAGATCCAATCTTCATCTGGATCCTTGTTATGTTTCCCTTCCGTCACAATAATTCCTTAACAAGTGACCTGTCTCCCCATCTGGTTCTCTTTCCATTCACCCTCTACCTGCCTCCAGAGAGATATAGAGTGTTTGAGTGGCTCCATCTCCGTCTTTATAAACTGTATTCCCTGACTGTGATCTTGTGAAGACTTACCTGCATGGCATCATTTCTCATTACTTTCCCACATACTCGAGCCACACTCAGTCCCTAGAAGATCTTGCAAGAAGCCATGAGTGCTCCCTGCTTCCAAGGGACTCTGTGCATCCCTGTAACCCAGCCTGCTCCCACTGCTCTGCTTGCATGGAACACGCAGATCTCTGGGTTGGACCAGCTCAGAGGTCGTGTCATGAATCTTACCATCTCCGTTACTGAGAATGCTTGGTGTATGTGAATATTCACCAAGGTTTGCTGTGTGCAATGAATGAACAAATGGTGTAAATTCCTAAAAGGATGATTCAGGTGTCCAGTCGTAATCTGTTATCTTGTGAAATTTTTTTAGAAAGTCATAGAAGAAGCCGTTGTTATACTCTAATAGCTGTGCTAACTGTGCATTGAAGCGTGAGGCTCATGTCTTCCTTCATGGCAGACTGGAAAAGCCATATGTTTATTATTCAGCAGTAAAATACAGTTTGGGATTTAAATAAACTGTTGGTCAATGGTTGGTCTTGGGCTATAAGGAACGAAGCATGGAGAATAAAAGGCTTACCAGAGAAAGTGAAAGTGAAGTCGCTCAGTCGTGTCCAACTCTGCGACCCCATGGACTATAGCCTACCAGGCTCCTCTGTCCATGGGATTTTCCAGGCAAGAAGACTGGAGCGGGTTGCCATTTCCTTCTCCAGGAGAACTTCCCAACCCAGGGATTGAACCTGATCTCCTGCATTGCAGGCAGATGCTTTACCATCTGAGCTACCAGGGAAGACCAGGAAAATTAGAAGCAGAATAGCAAAATTCAGGCCACAAGGGGAAGAGAAAAGACAGTGAAGGGGAGAAAAAAGTCCACAGGCAGTGGGACAGTGTGTAGGGGCTTTGTGTCCTGTGCGCTCAGGATTGCAGGTCTACCACCCTAGCCCACTCCTGCAAATGCTCTCCCATGTCTTAGGCTGCAGGTAACCAATTTGTTTGGGGCTTCCCTAGTGGTTCAGTGGTAAAGCATCTGCCTTCCAATGCAGGAGACATGGGTTCTATCCCTGGGTTGGGAAGATCCCCTAGAGGAGGGCATGGCAACCCACTTCTGTATTCCTGCCAGGATAATCCCATGGACAGAGAAGCTTGGTGGGCTGTGCTCCATGGGGTCACAGAGTCGTACAAGACTGAACACGCACGCACATTCAAATTGTTTGAAACCAGATTGGAAGTAGAGAGGCTCCAGCCTTGTTGTCAGGAGAATCATTTGATCTGTTTAATGGAGTCTGCTTGTCTTCAGGTACTGACACTCCTCTTGGGGCCAACAGACAATGTTGCTCCAGGTCCAGACCCTCAGAAGGGCACCAGGCAGCACCTGCTGCCCTATTTCAAACCACTCACAGAGACCTCTTGGGCACAGGGAATGCTTTCATCTTTCTAAGTAAACAGTGCATAGCACTAGAGGGTTTTTTTTTTTTTTTTTTGGTTTTATTTTTTAAATGTACTTTATATCCGTCATCTTAGGCGGCTCAAGCTGGTTCTTGGGCCAAAGCAGATGTTAATAATCTGATTTATAATCCTTGAAACAGCAGTTGTTCCTGAATGTCCCCTTTTGCTTCTTGGCGTCTCCTATGGTGACCTGCAGGTCAGCCAGTCCTCTCCCGTGACTTTTGATGTATAAGGGCTTATATTTCAGATGGATTTGGTTTTCTTAGCTTCACATTGGCTGGTGGAAGGAGGTTAAAAGGGGTATCGAAGCAGGGAGGTTTCAACAGATAGAAGTTAATTGTCTCTTGAGGAGAGAGGGAGCTGTTGAATTTTCACCCCAGTCAGCAGCTCCCGTTCTGCCTGTTAGCAGAGAACAAGCATCCATCTCCCAACCACTGTGCCTCACCTTCCACTCTGCCCCCACTCAGAACCTAAAGGCCAACTTCGGTTCAGTTCAGTCTCACAGTCTAGTCAACTCTTTGCAACTCCATGGACTGCAGCACGCCAGGCCTCTCTGTCCATCACCAGCTCCCAGAGTTTACTCAAACTCATGTCCATTGAGTCAGTGATGCCATGCAACCGTCTCATCCTCTGTCGTCCCCTTCTCCTCCCACCTTCAATTTTTCCCAGCATCAGAGTCTTCCAATGAGTCAGTTCTTTGCATCAGGTGGCCAAAGTATTGGAGCTTCAGCTTCAGCATCAGTCCTTCCAGTGTATATTCAGGACTGATTTCCTTTAGGATGGACTGGTTTGATCTCCTTGCAGTCCAAGGGACTCTCGAGACTCTTCTCCAACACCACAGTTCAAAAGCATCAATTCTTTGGTGCTCAGCTTTCTTTATAGTCCAATTCGCATATCCATTCATGACTACTGGAAAAACCATAGCTTGACTAGATGGACCTTTGTCGGCAACGTAATGTCTTTGCTTTTTAATATGCTGCCTAGGTTGGTTGTAGCTTTTTTTGGTGAATTCCAAATCCAGAAATTAAATGAGTTTTCCATTCTTGCTGTGTATAGGAGGAACCATTTGCCTTCTGTCTTTCAAATTTGCCCGGGTCTTATGGAGGTTTGTTAAGCCCACAAAGAAATACATCTTAACGCATATCTCATTTTCACGTCAAGTCATCAGATTCTATTAAGTCCCTCCTTTTTTAGGCCATGTCCCCAGAAATATTATTCTGCAGTTTCTTCACCTTTCCCCCTCTATTTTTGTGGCATCTTTGATCCCCAAATGTTTCTCTATCCTGGTACGCTTAAGCCTGAGTGAGACATTTTAATATATCTGTCATCCAGGAAGTTCCAAAGCTGGCCTGGGTCCTTGGCATATATATATTTTTTAAGAACTTGAAAAAAGCCCCACTTATTCAGCATTTAACGAAATGCCTGCTACCATATAAAGCACTTTATTGATGTTCATTCACTTAATGATCATTAAACTTTATTAGTAGGTATTACTATAATCTTCACTTTATAGATGAGGACTCTGAGGTGAGGTTACAGGGCAGCCAGTGAGTGATGGAGCCAAGACTCGACATGGGCAGCTCAGCTCTAAAGTCCATGTTAGCTGTCATACTTTGTAGACTCTCAAGCAACTTATCTTCCCAGTCAGTAGTCTAGATCAGAGTATGTAGACTGGTCCACAAATGTATTTTACATGGCTCATCCACAATCCGAAGTTTCAAAAAACATACATAGAAGTCTGGATCTTCTGATTTCTTTTGAAAATGGGGATACCAAGCATCATTAGGTTTACATTCCCAGCCTACGCAGAAGCTGAGAACAGTCAGGCAGAGCGGACAAGCCTCCACAGCTCAGCTTACCACTGTGTCCATCACAGTGGGGAGACCACAGGGTCCAGTGAATTGCTCCATGTGACCCTCCAAGCCTGGGAGCTTGTGATCTCTAGTCTAGCTTCTGTGCATATGGACACTGCTCCAACAACAGCAAGGACCAGGTCCAAAATGAATTCCTTGACCTTCTAGACATCTAGTTTCCTCACTTTTCCCAGTAATTGGGTTTCTGATAAGTTATGTCTAGTGGTTAATCTCATCCTAGAGATAAAAACTGAANCTTCTGTGCATATGGACACTGCGCCAACAACAGCAAGGACCAGGTCCAAAATGAATTCCTTGACCTTCTAGACATCTAGTTTCCTCACTTTTCCCAGTAATTGGGTTTCTGATAAGTTATGTCTAGTGGTTAATCTCATCCTAGAGATAAAAACTGAAAGGGAGTGAGTCACTCCCTCTGGCCTGGGGTCCCAAACCCTTACTGTTCTGGAAAAAATTCTAGCCAAGTGGCTGATGGTGTGGGTTGATTTCCCACAGTGAGCTGGATACGTCAAACTTGTGGCTTCCCTGGTGGCTCAGCTGATAAAGAATCCTCCTGCAATGCGGGAGACCTGTCTTTGATCCCTGGGTTGGCAAGATCCCCTGGAGAAGAAAAAGGCTACCTACTCCAGCATTCTGGCCTGGAGAATTCCATGGACTGCATAGTCCATGGGGTCACAAAGAGTCGGACACAACTGAGCACCTTTCACTTTCACGTTCAAACTTGTGTCTAGTAATGAAAGGCAAGGTTCCAAGGCCAAAATGAGTCCTAGGTCTGGAGGACCATGGGCATCACAGAGGCCAGAAGCTCTGAGTTGGGCACAAAAAGTGTTTGGAGAGTAAGGAAGAGAAAAGAGCACAGTACAGTGTAACAACAGAGAGGGAGC
Organism: Neotragus moschatus; assembly: GCA_006410615.1. Taxonomy (NCBI): domain Eukaryota; kingdom Metazoa; phylum Chordata; class Mammalia; order Artiodactyla; family Bovidae; genus Neotragus; species Neotragus moschatus. The sequence goes on along the minus strand of SJYA01001948.1, from coordinate 1,059,825 downwards.
TCAACTCCAGCAGACATGACTCCTTGGAAAAAGTTCTTATGTCCGCTGAATCTACACTTCCTTCTCCACGTAAGGAAACCAGTGTCCCAGCCTCACAGAGCTGGGGTAGGGATTACATGGCACAGTGTACCCTGAGTGCTTAGCTTGATGCCTGGTGTGATCCGTGCTAATTCAAAGCACCTAGGAGCTCCCGGGTGACTGCTGAGAATACTAATGGGTCTTTTCAGTTTGCTTCTGTGCAGAGCAGCTGCACGGGGTATGGATGGGTCCAATCAGTTCTCAGAACAAATCCAAGACAAAGATCAATTATTTATAACCTTAATAATGTGTTGTCATCATTTCTCTTATTTTTATTTTAGTGTATTTATTTATTTTCAGTTTATTTTTATTTTCAAAAGTAAGTGGGACAGAAGGGAGAGCTAGCGTAGACCTGTGGGTGATGATGCTAAGTGTTTTTTAATCACACTATTTGTATCTCTTTTAAAAATGTTAGTTCAAATGGCATACACTTTCCTCTGTCTTTACATCTTGAAATATTGCATGGAAAATGATTCTACAAGGTGCTGGTGACTTCAAATCACTTAAGACTTTGCCTTTTGTCATTTCTTTCCTCTCTTTCTCTCCACTCCCTTCTTTCTTTAGAGCAGCTCACAAATTTGTTTCATTTATTGCAGCATTTCCTCAACTGTAAACCAAAGAACACTGGTCCCACCAAATTCTCCAGAAAAGAGTTTTGTGGTCTAGTAAATACATTTGGGGAACATTGCATATTTTATTTCCTGCTTTGAGATTTGCTGTGCATGTTAAAACACATACAAGGCTTTCTGCTGCCTTGAAATTGAAAAAATAATTAAATATTTCTCAAATCGATTGCACCATGGAACTTTCTGTCTCTCGGATAAATCCCATTAACTCCCTGCTGGATACATTTGGAGAGGTGTTGATCTAGGCCTACTCAGTACATGACTTTCTAACCCTGAAACTGAACGAATTATTGCTGCTGCTGTTTTCATTGAAGGTGTCGTAGTCCGTATTTATAGGTTTCTCTAACTCTCAAAGATTTAACTTCAAAAGGAAAGTCAAAAGAGCATGTCTTTTACCCTCTGCTTCACACATATTTGAAGATGATATAAAGCTGTGTAATGGGAAAGCTCATGGACAATGTACAGAAAAGTTGTTCCAAGACCTTCAACACTTTATCTTGTATCTTATTATGGTTCAAAATATTATTTTGTCCAAATGTTTAAGAGACCCCCAGTAACTCACAAATCTGCATATTCTTTTTCTTCCCAATGTGGGCTTTGCATTCAAGGAAAACATTAACGCAACACAAGTTCTTCCTTAAAACAGGTGTATAGCATGGTTTTCCCTTCATAGACTGCTCATTTTTGCACTCTGTTCATCATTTACTTACAGAAAATATGACCCATCAGAAAGCAATGTGTTCTATGTTAAATTCATTTATTCAGCAACTAAGCTGGTATGTCCTGACTGTGTATGTGGGCACCCGTCTCCCTGTATCTTGGAAGTGCCTTGACTCAAGGTTCATCTGGGTGATGCTCCCTGGAAATGTCCTTTGAAGTATTAGCCCAGAAGAGATAGGACTTTGGCTATAGGAAGAGGTTTCCAGTGCAGAGCTGGGGGCTGATGCCAGGGCCTGAGACACCCTTTTGGCTCTTTCAAAGACTAGGGCTTCTTTAGTGACAAGCACTCCAAGGGACCGTGCTCTCTCTTTCTGAGTGACATCTGAGCTGGATTGTGTACGTGCTTGGTCCAGAGGCTGTGACAAGGCTACTTCCACAGACAGTAGTGGAAAGTATTTTGAATTAATGTCATCTAAAAAGAAACTGTTTATATCTTTATTGGCTTTATTGAATTTGGAAGAACTTCCTGAATGATGTGAGCAGTTGGAGAGCCACAAGGAAGGGTGTCTGTCTTTAATGTGAATGTACCACCTTGCCCTGCTCAGAGCCCTTCCAAATCCCACGTCTGTCACAGCAGCGAAGATGAAAGCTAGCACTAGCTCGTTTCTGCCCGCTTATCATTCTGTCCAAGACAGGCTTATGAAATGAGTGATTCTTTCCATCATAGTGGCTGCTTTGGCTAATTTTAGAGAAGGTAGGATGCAAGAGACTTCCGTCCTGGTGCAAGTGCAGCCAGGCAAGTCGCTACCATCACCCAGGTGTATTAAGTGCATTTTACCTTGATGTGTTTTCTGGTTTCCTATCTGGAAAATGGGCAGAGAAATAAAGACCTTTTACAGTGTGAAATTATGAATAATCGACAAAAAAATTTATCATAGAACTCCTTACAGATTAACAGCTCCATATTCATGCTGCTGCCGCTGAGTCATTTCAGTCATGTCCAACTCTGCAAACCCATGGACTGTAGCCCACCAGGCTCCTCTGTCCATGGGATTCTCCAGGCAAGAATACTGGAGTGGGTTGCCATACCCTCCTTTTGGGGTCTTTCAGACCCAGAGATCAAACCCACATTTCCTGCACTGGCAGGCGGATACCACTAGCACCATTTATACTAAGTATCAGCATAGAATTTTTATCTTCTTTAAAGCAAAAACATAGTCACTAATTCTTTTCAAATACTTTGAATCTGATATCAAATTCTATTCATTTAAAATTTATGGAAGCAGTGATGTAGAACAACATTTTTCCAGGCTGGATTTTATCTTTCTCTTTTATTTGTTCATGTAAAAATTCAAAGTTAATATAGTAGTTTTATTCCTTTAAAACAGAAAATAGAGACAGGATTCAGTTAAAGAAACTTTAACTTTCAAGAGCAAAGAGTAACTGAACATTAAAAATCTTAGGACCATTTCAGTGAAACTCTTTGTGTAAAATCTACAGCCTCTGAAAGACATGACCTCTTCTTTTCTAAATATAATTTCTCCAGACTTAGGATAAAATGTTTTTAGGGTTGGAAAGCACCTTGAACAGGGAGCTTCTAAGAGGTCCAACAGCTTTTTTGTATCAGTCTGAGAGTTAATCGTTCAGTACATCTAAAACATGATGAAGAGGTCTTGAACCCCAAACAATAGTCTTTTCAAGTTTTCTCTTGCCCCTTCGCATCTGAATTATTTCATGGTATCTAAACCACTCCATTTTCCACCTGTACCTCAACTTCTTTCCCATAATTTGGTCCTTGTAGCTTTTGGTGGTCCATGGAGACCCCGAGATGTAACAGGGAAAAAAAAGTTGATAACTAAGGTTCTCTTATGACATATATAGTCAAAAGAACTCCATTTTTGGCATTTTTCTTGTGATGCTTTCCTGAAATTAGGAGTCCAGGACTTTAAAATGTTTACAAACTCCTGTCTTGCCCCATCAGAACTCAACAGGCTTGTCTTGCTCAGTATTAGTCTCCCAACTTCCAAAGTCTTTTTATGTTAGCTTTGGATCATTTCCTTATTTTCTCGAGCCATTGCTTCTCTCAGCCTTTTGTAATGATTGTTCCTCCTAGATTCCCCTTTGCACCATGGACGGTTCTTTACCATTCCCTGTCCTTGTGATAGACCCGTACATGTCCCAGAATCCTCTTTTCACAAATGATCACTGTTTCTCATGAGCCTGAAGCCTGGAGGTAAACTCTCTTATCTCAAGATCCGTAAATTCAACCTCAAACCTCACCCTGCACTCTACTCTCTGATCTAAGTCTCTCTAAAATGGTTTTGCAGAAAGCCTGGGGGTGTCTGGCTGCTATTAGCTCTCCAGCTCCTTGAGTCTCACAGTCACCCAGGAGTGGTGCCGTTTCTAGCACAGTTTCGTAGCTGTACTATAAACTCCTTTAGAGTAGAAAACACAGCTAATTTTTCTATCTCCACATCGAGCATTGGTCTTTAATACGGAAGGTGTATTAGTTAAGAATTCCATTGGCTCCAAATAAAAATGGCTTGAATACATGAGGGGTTTTCCTTTTCTCACATAATCAGAGCTGTAGAAGGGAGCACTCCAGAGCTGGCATGACCACTCATTACGTCATCATGGACTCCGGCACCTTTGTCCATTCAAGGATCCCTAGCGTCTGCTTGTTGCCTGTGGTCCCCAGATGGCTGAAGCTCCTCCAGCATCAAGTCCACATTATAGGAAAGAAGAAAGCAAAGGAGAAAGGGTAATCTGTGATAGACAAAGCTGTTAGTGGAAGACACCAAGAAAGCAGCGATCAACCAACCTCCTTTACTGGACTTTCCCAGAGGTGATTTCCAGTGAGTACACATACATTTCATTGGTGAAACTAGGTTATGTGGACACCTATACCTGAAAGGAGTCTGCAAATGCAGTGTTCTTGAACCTGGATATGTTGTTGTTAATAAAACTGGGGTTCAGCTAGGAAAGAAGCAAGAGATAATAGATATTTGGTAGGTGGCCTGAGATCTCGGCCAGATTAAATAGTCAAGAATGCTGCTTATGGATGGAAGGAGAGACTCCCCACCCTCAACAAATGGACTGTGCTGAGTCCCCAGAACAGTGGTTGTCCAGGTATAGTCCCCAGACCAGCTGCATCGGTGTCCCCCAGGAGCTTGTTAGAAATGCAGATTCTTAGGCCTTACCTCAGGCCTACTGAGGTATAAGAAAATGCAGTCAGTAATCTGCTTTAAATGCCCCCACGGGATTGTGATGTGTGCTGAGTCTGAGGCCCACTGACCCAGAGTGACCATGCATGGAGGCCCAGCCTCTCAGGCTCTTCCTGTCCTGACGTCACCAGTGTAGGCTGGATGGGTTAGTGGCCAAGCTAGGCCACTAGAAGTTTTTACGAAACAATTCAGTCTCACCCAGACAGGGCCAGAACAATCCAGGGTCATGATGTTGCTGGTTTCGGGAAGAAATGGAAGAAAACGCTGTGTGAAAGAACCCGGCTACTAATGAACTGTAGCATGCCAGCAGGCACCAAAGACCTCTTCCCATCAGATGGCCATGCTCCTTCCTGCTCAGTAGAAGGGCTTCCATCCTGTGCAGCAGCAAAGCATTACTCTAGGAGTTTGTAATTGAAGATTATTTGAACTGTACAGTTCTTAAGCTTCAGTGGAGCCACTAAAAGGTAGCTTGGGTGGGGGGTTTAGTCATCCTATAATATCCATGTGTATCTCCTCCAAAAAACCCAAAGCTAACTAATGCAATTATATAAAAAATGCTCACAGCACAGGCAGCTCTAAGTTGGATCTCGTGGTTCAGACCTCCCTAATGCATGGTTCACAGGGGGATCCAATCCAAGAGCTGTGTGCTAGTGGTCTGAAACAAGATGAAGAACTTGAGCTCGAATGTAAGTCAAGTACAATCTCTCTCAGTATGGCAGGGGGTGGGTTCCAGGATCTCCTGGAGATAGCAAAACCCACAGATGCTCAAAAGCCTCTTGTGTAAAATAGCCTAGTACAGTTAGCCCTCCTTATCCACTGATTCCCTGTCCATAGTCTGAACTACCCACAGATAGAACAGGGCCAACTGTATTGGCCCTATTGACCCCACGCTCACTGTTTAGTTCAGTTGCCATTTTTTTCACACTGATTTTCTTAAAGAACATATCAGTGCTGGAGAGAAACTGATAAAGACCTGCTTCTTCGAGAAGCACTGTTCTAATAGCTCCCATCCAGCCAAACAGCCACCCTGGCTCCTTTCTGGAAATTCTTGATCTGCCATTCCAGGCATCTTTCTGTCCACCATTTCTTTAACAAGCATTTAGTTGGTACCCACAGTGTACCAAGTACCGTGCTGGGTACTGGGGACACAGTGGACAACAGGGCAGTCTGTGAGGGTATCAGTTGTCATCAAATGGGCAAGAGTATGTGGATGTACTTTGTAAACCTACTTATATTACAGAGTCAGGAAGTATTTATTGTCTCTCCTCCATTAGCTGGAATAAAAGATGCTAGGAAACAAGGAGATGATGATACTGGCTGAATTAAAATCCACCGCTCCCCGGCTTCCCTGCCATGAGCAGAACTTGCTTCATTCTTTCTCTCTTTATGGTAGTCCTCTCTGAAAGAGTATTGCTGTTGAACTTAAGAAGAGGAAAGAGAATTTACAGTTACATTTTGAATGAGAAACACATGATATTGACAATTCGGTTTGCGGCCAACCTCCCTCCTAGACATCTGAATATATAGCCAGTCTCAGTGTGTATCACTGGAACCTAAGCAAAGGGCTACTGAAGCTCCAGGTCATGAAAACTGCTATTAACTCAGCCTCTGGGGGAGCATCAGTGAAAATGTGTGCCTCCATCAGATGCTCATGGTTTCTTAACCTAAGGATTTAGGAAGCAGCAGGAAAAGGCCAGGTTGCTTAGGAATAGAGATGAGCTGTCAGAGAGGATTGGAAGAATGGGAGGGAACCATGCTGGGCCTAGCAACTTAAAAAAGACATTCAAGCAACTATGGTAAATGTTAACAGTTGGCAAATCCTAGGAGTATGTACCTGGCTGGTTTATATTTTTCTCTCCACTTCTCTTTATCTTTTAATATTTTGTGACTTAACATTTAAAAAGTTAAACAATATCCTAAGAACAGAATCGCATCTTCAGACGATCAATGAAACACAGAAGAGAAATTGCAGTAAATTAAATATTCATGGCCCTAAAATTATGAAGGACACACAGCTTAGTTGTATGTGTGTGCGTATATATGTATTCAGAAGCTTTAGCATGCATCAGCATCCCCCGTAGGATGTTTTAAATACAAATTACTAACTTCTCCTACTTCTGATTCAGTATGTCTGGGGTGAAGCCTGAAAATTTGCATTTCTAACAACTTCCAAACAAATCCTAATGATGTCTTGTTGAGTAGGCATCATGTGCTTTTCCCACAATGATCTGCATTGGTTTGATTCATGTATTTGATAGATATTTAGTAAGTATCTACCATGTGCCAAGTATTATGCTGGAAATATGTAACTGACAGCTCCTTATCAAGAAGCAATCATTCATTAAGTACATTTTATGTTTATACCAAAAGATGAGCAATCACTTAGACAGTGAAGCAAGCTGTTGGATATTCTAATGGCTAATCAGCAGGCTGGGGGAACACCCTAGGGAAGGCTGTGTATGAAAACTTCGCTTTTTTGTGGATGGCAATTTATAATGATTACAGATAACTTTCCTGTTCTCTTTTTGTCTTCTCCCCAGGCTTCTTTTCTTTTCTCTCTTTCCTCTCTCCCTCTCTTGAATAAACATGGTTGATTGACTAATTTGATAGCTATCTCAACCCCCTTCTTCCATGCTGTATGCTACCAAATGTTCTGGAAAGCCAGATACATTCCCTGGCAGCCAGAGCTGGCCACACGACCCAGTTACAGCTAATGAGACATAAGTGGAAATATGCTGGGTGGGGTTGGGGGGAGCAGTTGCCTGAAAGGTTTTGCTTCTATATAAAGGGAACAGGAGCAAGAGAGAGATTACTGGTGTAGCCTATTTCTCTTTCTATCTTGAAGGTGGACATGATATCTGGGGTTGCAGCAGCCATCTTGTGACCATGAGGCAATCAGGATGAAAAATCCAAAAGTGGCAGAGTAGAAGTAGTGAAAGAGCCTGGTCTTTGATAATATTTTTGACCAGCTGAACCACTGTTACCAAACCACTCATATTCAGATAATGTTAGTGATAAAAGCAGAACCTTATTTTAATACACTGTTCATTTCTATCACCTTCAGAGGAAATCATTCCCAAATGATACACTCACTTCTCTTCCCACCCAACCCCCTGTTTTGGTCTTCTAATCTGTCTACCTTTTTCTTCTTTCTTTGTTATGGGATTGTGGACCCTCCCCAATCCCCATCAAATTCATAGATTTAAATTCTAACCTCTCGTACCTCAGAATGTGACTGTATTTGGAGATAAGATCTNATGTTTTAAATACAAATTACTAACTTCTCCTACTTCTGATTCAGTATGTCTGGGGTGAAGCCTGAAAATTTGCATTTCTAACAACTTCCAAACAAATCCTAATGATGTCTTGTTGAGTAGGCATCATGTGCTTTTCCCACAATGATCTGCATTGGTTTGATTCATGTATTTGATAGATATTTAGTAAGTATCTACCATGTGCCAAGTATTATGCTGGAAATATGTAACTGACAGCTCCTTATCAAGAAGCAATCATTCATTAAGTACATTTTATGTTTATACCAAAAGATGAGCAATCACTTAGACAGTGAAGCAAGCTGTTGGATATTCTAATGGCTAATCAGCAGGCTGGGGGAACACCCTAGGGAAGGCTGTGTATGAAAACTTCGCTTTTTTGTGGATGGCAATTTATAATGATTACAGATAACTTTCCTGTTCTCTTTTTGTCTTCTCCCCAGGCTTCTTTTCTTTTCTCTCTTTCCTCTCTCCCTCTCTTGAATAAACATGGTTGATTGACTAATTTGATAGCTATCTCAACCCCCTTCTTCCATGCTGTATGCTACCAAATGTTCTGGAAAGCCAGATACATTCCCTGGCAGCCAGAGCTGGCCACACGACCCAGTTACAGCTAATGAGACATAAGTGGAAATATGCTGGGTGGGGTTGGGGGGAGCAGTTGCCTGAAAGGTTTTGCTTCTATATAAAGGGAACAGGAGCAAGAGAGAGATTACTGGTGTAGCCTATTTCTCTTTCTATCTTGAAGGTGGACATGATATCTGGGGTTGCAGCAGCCATCTTGTGACCATGAGGCAATCAGGATGAAAAATCCAAAAGTGGCAGAGTAGAAGTAGTGAAAGAGCCTGGTCTTTGATAATATTTTTGACCAGCTGAACCACTGTTACCAAACCACTCATATTCAGATAATGTTAGTGATAAAAGCAGAACCTTATTTTAATACACTGTTCATTTCTATCACCTTCAGAGGAAATCATTCCCAAATGATACACTCACTTCTCTTCCCACCCAACCCCCTGTTTTGGTCTTCTAATCTGTCTACCTTTTTCTTCTTTCTTTGTTATGGGATTGTGGACCCTCCCCAATCCCCATCAAATTCATAGATTTAAATTCTAACCTCTCGTACCTCAGAATGTGACTGTATTTGGAGATAAGATCTGTAAAGATGTAATTAAATTAAAGTGTAATTGCTAAGGTTAGTCTTAATCCAGTGTAACTGATGTCCTTAAAAGAAGAGGAAATGTGTATACAAAGATGCAGAGAAAAAACCATGTAAAGACATGGGGAGACGATGGCCATTTGTAAGCCAAGGAGGGAGACCTCAGAAGAAATGAACTCTAATAACCCCTAATCTTGGACTTCTAGCCCCCAGAGCTGTGAGAGAATACATTCTTACTCTTATTTGCTTTAATTAGCTCTCAAACAGTAAGCAGAATCCAATAGAAGTAATGTAAACAATCAAAGTAATACCAATAATGATAATAATAAACCACCAACTAGGAAATCTTTGGGCTTCCCTGGTGGCTCAGACGGTAAAGAATCTGTCTACAATGCGAGAGATCTTTGTTTGATCCCTGGGTCAAGAAGATCCCCTGGAGAAGGAAGTAACTAACTACACACTTCAGTATTCTGGCCTGGAGAATTCCATGGACAGAGGAGCCTGGCAGGCTGCAGTCCGTGGGATTGCAAAGAGTCTGACAAAACTGATCAACTTTCACTCACTCAAATAGGAAATATTAGGCACAGTGGTCAAAAGAAAAGTATCCTTTATACTAGAATATGGGCATAGTCTTTTAGGAGGGAAATTTGAACATGATAAAATCAATGTATACCTGTCTAACATGCCATTTCTGTACAAAGAAGTCTCACTAGCCTAGCTACTGAACACTAAACATGCTAGAAAATATTTTTAACTGTACTTTTAAATTCATAGCTGAGTTCATGGCAGATTAATAAAATCAACTGAAGGTAGATTGGGGAAAAGTGAAATTCTGTAGGATAATCTGGCTCTGGAATGGATGACTTCCTAGGTCCCCATCCCTTCGGTCTAGAAGGACCCTAGTTTTAAGGACCCATGATGGCACAAGGGCAGGAATCACAGTCTGGAACTATGTTAGTCTGCTTATTTCTGTTTTTAAGCTACTTAATCTCTGCTACTTTGTAATAATTCAATTGCGGTCCCTCAGCAGCCTTCCCGTGCCCATTTGTAAACCAGTCGTTGAGAAGAGGAATGGGTCCATCAGAACTGATGTGGCCAGTCAAGATTCACCTCTTTTGGCTGGGAGTAGAAACTGCCTTTCTTACCTCATCGATGCTCATAGAATGATGGGGACCAGATTATACACAGGGTTCTGCAGGAAGAGTGGGTTATCATCCAGGGAAGATTTTGCCCCCTGCCTCCAAACCAAGGGGCATCAGCTAATGTCTGGAGACACTTTTGATTACCATACCTGCGGGGGAGTATTGCTACTGGCATTTATTTCATAGAGACTAGAGATGAAACTAAACATTCTACCATGCACAGGACAGTCCCTACAACAAAGAAGTATCCATCTCGGATGTCAATAGCGCGAGACTGAGGAACCCTGTGATAGAGGGGAGGGGGAGGGGACTGTGGGGAAGGAACAAGCAGTTGTCTTTAGACCTGTCACAGATGGAACTACTCTTGCGATACCTCCCTGTTGTCCAGCCAGCTGCAGGCGACAGTGCCCTGAGTGATGGAAGCTGAATTGGCCAGCCACCATCCCTCGGTCCACAACTGTATGTCAGAGACCTAAGTGAGTCAGAAAGATTTGTGTGGACTAAAATTAGAAGAGAGAAAACAAATGATGATTTGGAAATAAATTTAAGTAGATCTATTTAGATCCTTTGAGATTGCAGTCTGACTCACAAATAGGGCTAAAAATATAAAAATATGGTACCCTGTCACTCTAATCACTAGACTTTACAAGCTCTGAGTATAATAATGCCTTAGTTATCATGTACAATTAATGCCTTTTAATATTTAAAATATGTTAATAACCTTATTTTGGTATATTATTGGTATATTCAAACTAACTTCATAATTTCTAGGAGTAGCTCTTTTAAGCATTATAATCAATAGCTAGCTTTTTTGCATCCATCTATCTTGACATTTTGTGGTAAATAAGAAATGATGTAATAAAATATATTTATGGTTTAAATAATAATTCAGCAGTTTTTAAGCTTCTTTGCAAACTTTTCTTAAAAATGGTTTATGTATTGAATGATAGGTGTTCTTGTTTCTACAAAGGTGGCTAGATTAAAATAAATATCAGTGCCATGACCTGCAATTTCCTTTATAAATAGAATTTGTTCTGTTTGCTTTATGGCTTCTGTTTGCAAGATGCCATTTTCCCCTGAAATAAAAATGAAACGAGTGACATAGAAGACTTTGGCCAAATTAGCTAAGTTTCATGGTGTCCAGTTTTGTTAAAAGTGACCATGCACCTACTTTTATCAGGTGATTTATCATAATGTAGCAGCTTTGGATATAGCAGAAAGCACAATTAACTTAAACTACAAAGCATTTTCTGCTTTATAGGCTATGGTTTAAGAGCTTCCCAAGCCGCACTTTCGCTTAAACATTCTTTCATCAGTTCACTAGGAGTTCGCCTTGGACTTCATTTCTAAAAGAATGACCTCTAATACAGTCGCTTGGATGTGCTCCTGTGCATTCACGTACAATTTTGCATTTACTTCTTTTTTTTTTTTTTTTTTACAAGTGTCTAGAAGAAAGAACCATAATCCTTCTGTCAGCCCTATTATACACCTAGGGTCTTCATAGGATTATTCCTTCAGTTTGAGGATGATCTTGAGCTGTGTTTTTCTGTTTAGTTGCCTGTGGATGACAGATAATGATGTTTTACACATTTAAGAGCACTCCAGTTCCCTATTACGTGGCCATATTTCTAATTGGCTCCAGGCTCCCTGCTATTAATAGCTGTGGAAGATACACCGTACATCTAATTTAGCACTGCCTGGAGCGACACAATTGGTTCTCAGTTATTTTACTGCCAATATGTACAGCTTATGCCACAGGGAGCCTGGAGCTAATTGACGAGATCCCTGCTTGCCCTCAGAGACTGAATCCAAGACAAGCTTCCAGACAGTTTCCCTTCATTGACCTCAGTGTCCCTCATTACCCCAGCTCTCTCTAGTGTGGTACCACACCTGAAAAGGCAAGGCAAGCCACCTTGTAGCTTCCACTTTATCCAAGACTCATTTAAGAAACCTACTTGATGGCTTCCCAGATGGCTCAGTGGTAAAGAATCTGCCTGCCAAGCAGGAGATAGGGGTTCAATCCCTGCATCAGGAAGATCCCCTGGAAAAGGAAATGGCAACCCTCTCCAGTGTTCTTGTCTGGAAAACCCCATGGTCGGAGGAGCCTGGTGGGCTACAGTCCCTGGAGTCGTGAAAGAGTTAGACATGCCTGAGCGCCTAAACAGCAACAAACCCACCCTGATGGACTGTGGAAGCCTTTGGGGAAGCTCCCAAGTTTCTACACATTTGTTGTTACTGTTGTTGTTCAGTCACAGAGTCATGTCTGACTCTGCGACCCCATGGACTGCAGCGTGCCAGGCTCCTCTGTCCTCCACTATCTCCCAGAGTTTGCTCAAATTCATATCCATTGAGTCAGTGATCCTATCCAACCATCTCATCCTCTGCCGCCCTCTTCTCCTTTTACCTTCAGTCTCTCCCAGTATTAGGGTCTTTTCCAATGAGTGGGCTCTTTACATCGGGTGGCCAGAGTATTGGAGCTTCAACTTCAGCATCAGTCCTTCCAATGAATGTTCAGGGTTGATTTCCTCTAGGATTGAATGGTTTGATCTCTTTGCAGTCCAAGGGGCTCTCAGGAGTCTTCTCCAGCCCCACAGTTCAAAAGCATCGGTTCTTCTGCACTCAGTCTTCCTTATGGTCCAGCTCTCACATCCATACATGACTCCTGGAAGAACCGTAGCTTTGACTATATGGACCTTTGTCAGCAAAGTGATGTCTCTACTTTTTAATACAGTGTCTAGGTTTGTCATAGCTGTCCTTCCAAGGAGCAAGCATCTTTTAATTTCATGGCTGTAGTCACTGTCTGCAGTGATTTTGAAACCCCCCAAAAAAATCTGTCACTGCTTCCACTTTTTCCCCTTCTATCTGTCGTGAAGTAGTGGGACCTGATGCCATGATCTGAGTTTTTTAATGTTGAGTTTCAAGCCAACTTTTTCACTCTCCCCTTTCACCATCATCAAGAGACTTTTTAGCTCCTCTTCACTTTCTGCCGTTAGAGTGATATCACCTGCATATCTGGGACTATTGATATTTTTTCCTGGAAATCTTGGTTCCAGCTTGTGATTCACCCAGCCTGGCATTTCCCACAATGTACTCTACATATAAGTTGAATAAGCAGGGTGACAATATATAGCCTTGATTTACTCCTGTCCCAGTTTTGGGCAGTCCATTATTCCATGTCCAGTTCTAAATGTTGCTTCTTGGCTTGCATGCAGGTTTTTCAGGATATAGGTAACGTGGTCTGGTACTCCCCTCTCTTTAAGAATTTTCCACAGTTTGTTGTGATCCACATAGTCAAAGGCGTTAACACAGTCAATGAAGCAGAAATAGATGCTTTTCTGGAACTCCCTTGCTTTCTCTGTGATCCAACGAATGTTGGCACTTTGATCTCTAGTCCCTCTGCTTTTTCTAAACCCAGCTTGTACATCTGGCAGTCCTTGATTCATGCACTGCTGAAGCCTAGCTTGAAGGAGTTTGAGCATTACCTTGCTAGCATGTGAATGAGCACAGTTGTGCTGTAGTGTGAATTATATGGGCTTGTATGGTGTTTGCTATGACCAGCGTGTTCCCTTGACAAAACTCTGTTAGCCTTTGCCCTGCTTCATTTCATACTCCAAGGGCAAACTTGTCTGTTATTCTGGGCATCTCTTGACTTCCTACTTTTGCATTCCAGTGCCCTATGAGGAAAAGGACATCTTTTTTGTGTGTTAGTTCTAGAAAGTGTTGTAGGGCTTCAAAGAACCTGTCAACTTCAGCTTCATAAGCATCAGTGGATGAGGCACAGATTTGCATTACTATGATATTGAATGATTTGCCTTGGAAATGAATAGAGATCATTCTGTTATTTGGAGAAGGCAATGGCAGCCCACTCCAGTGTTCTTGGCTGGAGAATCCCAGGGAATCCCAGGGATGGGGGAGCCTGGTGGGCTGCCGTCTATGGAGTCACACAGAGTCAGACACGACTGAAGTGACTTAGCAGCTTAGCAGCATTCTGTTATTTTTGAGGTTGCACCCAAGTACTTCATTTCAGACTCTTCTGCTGACTATGAGGGCTACTCCATTTATTGCAAGGGATTCTTGCCCACAGTAGAAAATATATTGGTCATCTGAATTAAATTCACCCTTTCCCATCCATTTTACTTCACTGATTCCTAAGATATCAATATTCAATCTTGCCATCTCCTACTTGACCACATCCAATTTACCTTGATTCATGGACCTAACATTCCAGGTTCCTGTGCAATATTATTCTTTATGGCACTGGGCTTTACTTTCACCACCAGACACATCCATAGCTGACCATTGTTTCTGCTTTGGCCCAGCCACCTCATTCTTTCTGGAGCTATTAGCAATTGCCCTCTACTGTTTTCAAGTAGCATATTAGACACTTTCTGACCTAAGGGCCTCATCTTGCAGTGTCATATCTTTTTGCCTTTCCAACTGTTCATGGGGTTCTCCTGGTAAGAATACTGGAATGGCTTGCCTTTTCCTCCTCAAGTGGACCACATTTTGTCAGAACTCTTCACTATGATTCATCTGTCTTGGGTGGCCCTGCACAGCATGGCTTATAGCTTGAATGAGTTTCACAAGCCCCTTTGCTATGACAAGGCTATAACCCATGAAGGGGTCTACACATTTAGGGGAGCAATATGGAAGAAGGCTAGGGGACTTGTCTTGAATGAATGTTTGCTGGGTGAATATGTTTTGTTTTTTATTGTGGTTTTTCTTTTTGAGTCAGTTGTGCCTAGGTTCATAGATATTTGATGAGGAGGGGAGTATAAATTTCCCTGAATCACTGTATGGCAGAGCGATCAATCATTCCCCTCATAGAAAGCCCCTTTAAGTGGAAGAAACACAAGCTGGAATCAAGATTGCTGGGAGAAATATCAATAACCTCAGATATGCAGATGACACCATCCTTATGGCAGAAAGTGAAGGGGAACTAAAGAGCCTCTTGATGAAAGTGAAAGTGGAGAGTGAAAAAGTTGGCTTAAAGCTCAACATTCAGAAAATGAAGATCATGGCATCTGGTCCCATCACTTCATGGGAAATAGATGGGGAAACAGTGGAAACAGTGTCAGACTTTATTTTTCTGGGCTCCAAAATCACTGCAGATGGTGACTGGATCCATGAAATTAAAAGATGCTTACTCCTTGGAAGAAAAGTTATGACCAACCAGATAGTATATTCAAAAGCAGAGACATTACTTTGCCAACTAAGGTCCATCTAGTCAAGGCTATGGTTTTTCCAGTAGTCATGTATGGATGTGAGAGTTGGACTGTGAAGAAGGCTGAGTGCCGAAGAATCGATGCCTTTGAACTGTGGTGTTGGAGAAGACTTGAGAGTCCCTTGGACTGCAAGGAGATCCAACCAGTCCACTCTGAAGGAGATCAACCCTGGATTTCTTTGGAAGGAATGATGCTAAAGCTGAAGCTCTAGTACTTTGGCTACTTGATGTGAAGAGTTGACTCATTGGAAAAGACTCTGATGCTGGGAGGGATTGGGGGCAGTAGGAGAAGGGGAAGGCTGAGGATGAGATGGCTGGATGGTATCACTGACTCGATGGACGCGAGTCTGAGTTCACTCTGGGAGTTGGTGATGGACAGGGAGTCCTGGCGTGCTGCCATTCATGGGGTCACAAAGAGTCAGNGATGCTGGGAGGGATTGGGGGCAGTAGGAGAAGGGGACGGCTGAGGATGAGATGGCTAGATGGCATCACTGACTCGATGGACATGAGTCTGAGTGAACTCCAGGAGATGGTCATGGACAGGGAGGCCTGGCGTGCTGCGATTCATGGAGTTGCAAAGAGTCAGACACAACTGAGCGACTGAACTGAACTGAAGTGGTTCCACTGAGGGCTGATTTCTTTGTATGCCTTTTTTGAAGATAGTATATAGCAGGTCCTGAGTTTGGGAACAAGTCACACAAAAATCAAATTTATTATAGGTTTTTGAGATCAGAATTCTTGTTTTGTCACTAAGTCACGTCCAAGTCTTGTGCAGCTCCATGGAGTATAGCTCGCCAGGCTCCTCTGTCCATGGGATTCTCCAGGCAAGGATACTGGAGTCAGCTGCCATTTCCTAGTCCAGGGAATCTTCCCAACCCAGGGATAGAACCCATGTCTCCTGCATTGGCAGGCATATTCTTAACCACTGAGCCACCAGGGTAGCCCAAGATCAGAGTTACCTATATTGATATGTAAAAATTCAATTTAACTAATAATTATTTAGAGTATACCAAGATTCTGATCAGGCCATGTGGGGTTTCATTGTGTATTCTTCTACATGAGGCTAACTTGGACTGTGAAGAAGGCTGAGTGCCAAAGAATTGATGCCTTTTAACTCTGGTATTGGATAAGATTCTTGAGAGTCCCTTGGACTGCAAGGAGATCCAACCAGTCCATTCTGAAGATCAGCCTGAGATTTCTTTGGAAGGAATGATGCTAAAGCTGAAACTCCAGTACTTTGGCCACCTCATGTGAAGAGTTGACTCATTGGAAAAGACTTTGATGCTGGGAGGGATTGGGGGCAGGAGAAGAAGGGGACGACAGAGGATGAGATGGCTGGATGGCATCACTGACTCGATGGACGGGAGTCTGAGTGAACTCTGGGAGTTGGTGATGGACAGGGAGGCCTGGCGTGCTGTGATTCACGGGGTCGCAAAGAGTAGGACACAACTGAGTGACTGAACTGAACTGAACTGAACTTTAATGTACACAAAAAACTAAAGGATTGGGCCAGGCTAATTTTGCCTTTTCAATGGTAATTTAAAATTTAGAGGGGAAAAAAAATTGATTTTTTATGAGACGAGTGGAGGTTTTTACTGAGATTGTCATATGAACTAATCATAGACTATTAGAACTGGAAATAAGTGATGTGCTCTATCAGGGATTTTCAAAAGCTGTAAACAGTATTTTACACGGGTGTGTAGTATGTCAGACAAACAAGAGTGGAGTTGGACATGGGGACTGATCCCCATTGACTTTCTCTGATTATATCTCCAAGGGATTTCCCAGGACAGAGTCTGCAAATGGCTGCTCAGGGCCTGTCTCTGTGTTTTGCTAAGAAGAGCACAAGGGCCCGGAATGGCAGTATCTCCCCTGTAGTACTGCTTGTCAGAAGCAGAAAAGTGTCAAGTTCAGATATTTTGACTTATTTCATTGAACTTTCTTCTCAAAATCTCCCTACCACAATTTGCATGTCTTTTCACTTGTGTTTCAAATGTCCATGCCCTTTGAAACTAGGTCACTGTCTGATTAGTGATAATAACTGGGGAAAGAATGGCTGCGCTGTCCTGGGCCAAGAAGCAAAGAGGTTAAGTCCACTGTGTCATTTTTAATCCCCTTAGTTTATTTGACTGTGTTCATCTTTGCTTTTCAAATAGATAAGAGAGCCTTCCATGAAGCTCAGCGCCCTCCCTGCAGTGGAAAAACGCAGTTCCACAAAAGACAGTGGGTTTCCACCTGCATCTTCCTTGTGATCCTGGCAGCCAGTAAATTGGCTCTCATGTGCTTTTAATGAGCCCTGGGACAGGGGTGGAAGTGGGGGGAATGGGGAGTTTGTGTCCTTTGTAGACTCCCAGATGTCGCCACACTTTGGGGAGTGATGCCCCACCTGGTTCTGCTTTACCACTGTGTAGGTACTCTAGACGCATCTGCTGCTGCTAAGTCGCTTCAGTCATGTCCGACTCTGTGTGACCCCATAGACGGCAGCCCACTAGGCTCTGCCATCCCTGGGATTCTCCAGGCAAGAACACTGGAGTGGGCTGCCATTTCCTTCTCCAGTGCATGAAAGTGAAAAGTGAAAGTGAAGTCTTTCAGTTGTGTCCGACTCTTCGCGACTCCATGGACTGCAGCCCACCAGGCTCCTCCGTCCATGGGATTTTCCAGGCAAGAGTACTGGGGTACTCTCCCTAGAGTATGTCTCCCTAGACCCATCTAGTGCGCTGTTTATTACTAGGTGTGTTCACTGAGAAGACTGGGCGTTACAGCTAGCTCTCCACCAGCTCTCCGTGATCTGCGTGGCAAGAGTTTGTTTCTAGGGAGCAGCTTCTCAACCAGAAACCACATTTCTTCCCCTCCCCTCCCCCACCTCCAACACACACCATTCGGGGCACATAATCCAGTTCAGCTCATGAACTGAGTGTGGTCGTGACACGCACCACTCCTAGGCCTGGCCGGTCAGACTCCATGCAGTGTTCCTATGCGCTCTTTCCGTATCTGTTGGTGGAATATACAGAATTTCAGGACCTAGACGAAGGTTTCTTAAGCTCAGCACTGCTAGCATTTGCAGTGCTTAGTTGCTCAGCTGTGTCCGACTCTTTGTGACTCCATGGACTGTAGCCTGCCAGCCTCCTCTGTCCATGCGATTCTCCGGGCAAGAATACTGGAGTGGGTTGCCACACCCTCCTCCAGGAGATCTTCCCAACCCAGGGATCGAACCAAGGTCTCCCGCACCACAGGTGGATTCTTTACAGTCTGAGCCACCAGGGAAGCCCATTAGCATTTGCGGCTGAATGATTCCTGGGTGTGAGAGCCTATCTTGTTTGTTGAAGGCGGTTCAGCAGCATCTCTGGCCTCTGCTTGCCTGATACCCGTAGCGCCTCCCCACTGCTGTAGCAACCACAGTTGTTTCTACACATCACCAAGTAAATGTCCCGTGCTTGGGGACAGAGTGCAGACAAAATGATCCCTACTGAGAACTGCTGCCTGGAGCATTAAAGACACACTGATGGAAGGAGCAGGGGTCCCAGCATCACTGTGAAGTAGAAAAGAATTACTGCATCTGATTATCATATGTGGAAAATGCGAGGTATGCTTGTGACTGCATATGGTGATATCTAACCAGACACAGTTCTTTGATCTGCTTTGCAAATTGGACTTCTACACAAGATTTCTTTTAAAGAAAGGTTTCAGGGACTTCCCTGGCAGTCCAGTGGCTAACACCCTGTGCTTCCAACACAGGGGGCCTGAGTTCAACCCCTGGTTAGGGAACTAGATCCCACAGGATGCAGCTAAGACCCAGTGCAGCCAAATTAATTAATTTTTTTTTTAAGAAGGACAGGTTTCCCTCAAAAATAATAAACTGGACAAAATCCTTGGAAACTTTGGACCCAATTGGGCCTCTTCTCTTTATAGGAGTGATTCTTGTAGAACCAGGTACAAAGATGTGCAGGGACTGCAGAAACAGGCCCAGGACTCAAGCCTCCAGAGGCTGCATCCAGTGACTTAACCAGAAGTCACCCACCACTGATCCTTTTCCCATCAAAAGAGATGATCAAACCAGCTACACTGAAAAATAGCATTCTCTCCAAAGCTTGGTGCACTTCAACTTGGCCAAGACTTGCACTGATGTCAGCCTAGTCCTATGGGTAGTGTGGATGGATTAAGCACCTTCAGTTACCCCTCCATTGTGTTCCTTCTACCTGTTCATCGTGTTCTATCATCTCAGTCACTATTTGAGGGTAAAGCTTCGCCTCACTCTTCAAAGATGTTGTTCAATGGGGTCCCAAGTAGATAAGTCCCCAAAGCTGGGCCAGTGCAGAGTTCTAGCTGGGAGGAGAAGACTGAAGGTCCACCAGGTGGCCCAGCTGCAGCTAGTCTGTGCTCTGAGTGGACAACAAGCCCACTTGCTAATGGAAAAGATGTTTCTAGAAGTCTCTGGCTCAGGCCCGGGCACGCTGAGCTTGCAGCCATGCCTGGGGCATCTGGGTGAGGCAGATCCCAGCAGGAGGTGTTGGCACCTCTTTCCACAGGAGAGAGGTGTCCTTTGGAGGAAGCTATGGGGTGAGTGTGCCAGTTAACGCACCTGCACGTGCGTCTACACCCTCCTTCCTCTGCTCCACATCCCTTTATCCCCTGAGCCAGTTCTGACCATGTGCCCTGGTACTACTTCTGCATCCACAAATCCTCCCAGAAGATCCCCATGATACGGTCCCTTATTCGCTTTTTCTTACCCATTATGGATAGCAAGGAGATGAAACCAGTCAATCCTAAAGGAAATCAACCCTGAATATTTATTGGAAGGGTTGACGCTGAAGATGAAGCTGAAGCTTCAGGACTTTGGCCACCTGATGTGAGGAGCCGACTCGTTGGAAAAGACTCTGATGCTGGGAAAGACTGATGGCAGGAGGAGAAGGGGATAACAGAGGATGAGATGGGTGGATGTCCTCACAGACTCAGTGGACATGAGTCTGGGCAAACTCTGGGAGATAGTGAAGGACAGGGGAGCCTGGTGTGCTGTAGCCCATGGATTTGCAAAGAGTCAGACATGACTTAGAGACTGATCAAAAACAAATGGAGAGAAGTATGGGCTTACCTTCCCTGGGGTTTTTGTACACAATGATCATCTGCCCCAGGTGGTTAAGTTTCTATAAATTCTCACAGGTAGCAGAAGGCAGACTCTCACCCACCAGGGAAGGCTGAGATGTCTGCCTTACCACTGCCAGATTCACTTGGAGCTGCTGTTTCTCTCTTCTGCTAACTAGTCTTTCCAGACAAGACTTAAATTGGAAGAAAGGAAGCAATTCTCCTCACTCTTTGGGAATTACAAATTTTATTTTAATTTGGGAGACTCACCAATCTTAAATACTTCTCTCTCCCTTTTCTTCCAGTTTGGATAACAGTCTTGGAATTAAACTTCAGGCGCGAAGATGTCTAAGCTGGGGGTTAATTGTTGCATTATCCTGAGTCAACAGCGTTGTAAAAAAAAGAAAAAGAAAACTTCATCTTAATTGCTCATGGCGAAAAAATAGTAAAGAAATGTGTACACATGTGCTTTGTCAGACTAAACTGTGTTTGGAGAGTCTGCTGAACTGGGTTAATGTTAAGACTTCAATCTTTAGATATTTAGCTTTTCTTATTATGTTGCAACATTTGTGACTTAACCTTTTGACATCGTTTTGAATAAGGAAAAAATGCAGTATGAAAAGTTTCTTTAGAAATCATCTAACATCTTGCTACTCAAAGTGTGCCCATGGGCTGGTCAGCAGCATTGTCCTTCCCCTTCACCCCCTAGAACTTGCTACAAATGCAGGATTTTAGGCCCCTCCCAACCTATGGAATTAGAATCTGCAGTTCAGCGAGGCCCCCAGGTGATTTGTGCACATATGAAAATTTGAGATGCCCTTGTCTAGTCAGACTCTTTCATTTGATATATGAGGAAACTGAGGCCCAGGCAGGTTCTCAGCATCTCAGAGAACAAGGGGAAGCCACGGATTCCCCTCTTATAATTCTTAAAAAAGAATTATAAAATTCTTTTTTAAAAAGACTAGGGGCTGCATCGCTAAAGCAGGCTGCCACAACATCTTCATCTCCCCAGATGCAGGCTTATGGGGTGACTGAAATCTCTGTGATATTCCCTTTCAATCACACTTAAACATGGGCATGGAGAGAATGTTCTAGAATTGCTTCCATGGTGGATGCTCTTCTAAAAATAACTGTGAAAAATACCCCAATGGGATCGATATAACATGGCCATTTCAGGGGTCTTCCCAGGTGGTGCTAGTGATAAAGACCCGCCTGCCAATGCAGGTAGACATAAGACATGCAGGTTCGATCCCTGGATCAGGAAGATCTCCTGAAGGAGGGCACAGCAACCCACTCCAGGATTCTTGCCTGGAGAATCCCATGGACAGAGGAGCCTGGTAGGCTACAACCCATAGTGTCACAGAGTCGGACATGACTGAAGCAATTTAACATACACACATACTTTGCCATTTCAGACCTGACAGGTAAGTAGTGAGTCTCTATCTATTCAGCCCCTGGCATGGCTGTATGCTCTACAAGGAAGCAGGAGGTCAGAACTCACAATATTTATGTTGGAATTGTCACTGTTTGTATAAGGAAACATCCTCATTAATCCCAAACGTGTCTATTATTAAGCAGGTCCCTGAAGTCAGGTGTTCGTCTAAAACAATAAACATGACCTATGTCTCATGTTTCAGGTTTTACATAATTACTACCTAAGGCAGCTTAGTTTTTTGGGACTACAGTTTTCACTGTAAACAGAGCTAAAAATTCAATAAAATTGGTCACCCATGTATATAGATTCTAACATTTTGCTGTCATTATGAAAAATAAATAGTTCCTGGTTGTCAAATGTTGCTATGTGCTGGGAAGCAATGAAAAGAATTATTTTAGAAACCAAGATGGAGAGAGTAGAATGTCATGTATTTCTGATGTGAGAGGAAGAAGTTAACATGCCCCATCACAGGTATAGGTCTGAACTCTGTGCCTTAAGCAGAGGGTCAGGCTGTTAGAGGTGACAATAGATGATCGCATGGATTTGTGGATCTGGAGAGAGGAAGGGAGAGAAGGAGGGTTTCTCTCGGCTGGAGGAGGCACAGAAAGGAGGATTTGCATTCCTTTGCTTTTAGAAGGCTGTGCTGTGTGTGCTGTGCTGTCGCTTCAGTTAAGTCCGACTGTTTGTGATCCCATGGACTGAAGCCTGACAGGCTCCTCTGTCTACAGGATTCTCCAGGCAAGAATACGAGAGTGGGTTGTCATGCCCTTCTCCAGGGGATCTTCGTGACCCAGGGATCGAACCTGTATCTCTTTTGGAGGCTGGATACATTTAAATAAGCTATCAGTTCAGTTTAGTTGCACCAGGGATCGGACCTCCATCTCTTTTGAAGGCTGGATGCATTTAAATGAGCTATCGGTTCAGTTCAGTCACTCAGTCACGTCCAACTCTTTGCAACCTCATGGACTGCAGCATGCCAGGCTTCTCTGTCCATCACCAACTCCCAGAGCTTACTCAGACTCGTGTGCATCGAGTCTGTGATGCATCCAAGGATCTCATCCTCTGTAGTCCCCTTCTTCTCCTGCCTTCAATCTTTCCCAGCATCAGGGTCTTTCCAATGAGTCAGTTCTTCACATCAGGTGGACAAAGTATTGGAGCTTTGGCTTCAGCATCAGTCTTTACAATGAATATTCAGGACTGATCTCTTTTAGGATGGACTGGTTGGATCTCCTTGCAGTCCAAGAGACTGTCAAGAGTCTTTTCCAGCACCCCAGTTCAAATGCATCAGTGAGCTGTAATCAGATGAGCTATAACACACCCGAATAACAGATCACCCAATCTGGTGTCCAGGAGCCAGTCAATGTACATTCTCTCTTCAGACCCTTCCCTATTTCCTATAGCCCCGGCAAGACCCAAAGGTAGATTTGGTTTCCTCAAGACGGCTTTGTCTGTAGTGAAAAAACATAAAGGAGAACGTCTTCACTGTTACTAATTAAAGAGCAGCTGTATGAATCACGGCTGCTCCATGAGAACAGTAGCAGCAAATGCAGAGTCTCCGTTCCTCTAAGGTCAGGAGAAATTTGGATTTCCTGACAGGCACGAGGCTGTCTGCGGGTTTAATGTAAACTGATGGGAGTGGAGCCAACCACAATCCATGCTTGACTAGATCTGGAATATTCCAGATGAAGTCAGAGGGGGCACGTGGCATTTCTGACCCAGCTGCTGTGCTGAGATGCTCGAGGCAGGAGAGAAGATGCTAGGGAGGGGCAGAGCAGCCTCCGGAGAGGATTCTCAGGGTTCACGGGAAAGGTGACAACGAGCCCAAAATGTTTAAGGGGAAAAGGTCTATCTAATACATCCCAGTTTTCTTTCAAGGAAAATATACAGTTACAGTTACAAAAATGAGGAAGGGCCAGAGGGGCAACAGTCTTAGAGTTTCAGATACCTTTTCATCAGTTTCTTCTATCAGGTTATGACAATTCTGTTTTTCCAGGGAATGGAAGATGAGTTTGAGAGTGGGTTGGTGCAAGGCAATGGACTTAGGTTAAGAAAATCCAAATGACGCAAGTAGGCCTTCCTAGGTAGTAATAGTCATTTAAAAAAAAATAATTTATTGAGATATAGTTGATTTACAATGTTGTATTAATCTCTGCTATACACCAAAGTCATTCACTTATAATTCTTTTTTAAATATTCTTTTCCATTTTGGTTTATCACAGGATATTGAATACAGTTCCCTTTGCTCTGCGCTGGGACCTTGTTGTTTATCCATCCTATGTATACTAGTTTGCATCGGCTAGTCCTAAACACCCAGTCCTTCTCTCCCTCACCCACCCTTCCCTTGGCAAGCACAAGTCTGTTCTCTGTTTGTGAGTCTGTTTCTGTTCTGTAGGTATGTTCATTTGTGTCATATTTTAAATTCCACATATAAGTGATATTACATAGTATTTGTCTTTTTCTTTCTGGCTTACTTCACTTGGTATGATAATCTCTAAGTCCATCCATATTGATACAAACGGCATTGTTTCATTCTTTTTGAGGCTGAGGAATATTCCATTACATATATGTACCACATCTTCTTTGGCCATTCATCTATTGATGGACATTTAAATGTTTCTATGTCTTGGCTATTGTAAATAGTGCTGCTTTGAGCATAAGGTTGCATGTATTTCTTCAAATTATAGTTTTGTCTGTGTATATGCCCAGGAGTGGGATTGCTGGGTCATATGGCAACTCTATTTTTAGTTTTTTGTGGAAGCTCCGTACTGTTTTCCATAGTAGCTACACCAATTTACATTCCTACCAACACTATAGGAGGGGTCCCTTTTCTCCATACCCTCTCCAACATTTATTTGTGGACTTTAAATGATGGACATTCTGACCTGTAGGAGGTAGTACATTATTGTAGTTTTGATTTGCATTTCTCTAATAATTAGCAATGATGAGCACCTTTTCGTGTACCTACTGGCCATCTCTATATCTTCTATTGGGGCTTTCCAGGTGGTGCTAGTGGTAAAGAACCTGCCTGCCAATGCAGGAGACCTTCGAGGCATGGGTTCAGTACCTGGGTTGGGAAGATCCCCTGGAGGAGGGCATGGCAACCCACTTCCATATCCTTGTCTAGAGAATCCCATGGACAGAAGAGCCTGGTGGGCTACAGTCCATAGCATTGCAAAGAGTCAGACGTGACTGAAGCAACATAACACACACCTTCTATGCAGAAATGTCTGTCTTCTTCCCATTTTTCAATTGGTTTGGTTTTTTGTTATTGAGCTGTATGAGCTATTCGTATGTTTTACAAATTAAGCTCTTGTCAGTTACATCATTTGCAAATATTTTCTCCCAGTCCAGAAGTTCTCTTTTCGTTTTGTTTATGGTTCCCTTTGCTGTGCAAAAGCTCTTAAGTTTGATTAGGTCCCGTTTCTTTCAGTAATCATCGTTTCTTCTAGCATGTATTTTCAGTCTCTAGACCATTCTCATGACAGTGGAGTGAGGAATTTCCCTCTAAGGCTAGTGCTTCTTCTACTCGATCAGTGGCTTGTAAAATGGACAGCCTACTACACCCTGGAGGGTACACATGATAAATCTCTTGCTTGCAAAAATAAACTGTTTAGAGTTTCTGCCCCTAAAAGTCAGAAAGAAATTCGGCTTTATCAATGTTAAAAATACGGATTGAGCTCGACATGTTTTGTCAGTGTTTATGTCAGACAGCCCCACATTACATGGTTCAAGTGTGGTCTCCTGGGGATTGAGGGCTTTCCCACATCTTGGGTCAGAGTGACTCCCCGCTTCCTTGTTCAGTTTCAGCACATTGCTTCACGTTGCCCCTTATTCAGCTGTAGTGAAATGCATTTATAGACCCAGGTTCTCCCTTCCTCTGACAGAGAGGATAAGCAACTTAGAATGAATCCTGCTATGAGAAAACAAGTGGGGTGATACTTACGATGCAAGCACACACCGAGTCCAGCAAACGGCAGGGGCAGCGTTTCTGTTACTCTTCCTATGCTTTCCTTCTCGGCCACAACATGGCACTGGAGACAAGAGTCTCATCTGAGCTAGCCAGTGGCGAAATATTTTCAAGGTGAATTGCAATGTGAATCGCACTCACTGTCCTTGATGAGGAATGCCACCCAGGTAGCCCTCGCACCTTAACATAAGTGCAAGGACATGAGGAAGCCATCCTGATTAGCAGTGCGTTTAAATGCTATTGTCTAAGACTTAAAGACAAACTCTGTAGTCCCCTCCTTCCCCTAAAGGTGGTTAAAGAAATGTAATTCTCAATAGTATTTTAAAATTTTGCCAACTTTACTGATACTTAAAATTCTCTTTTGAGGTTTCTTACTTATTAGTGAAAAAGCCACGTATGACTGGGTAAATATCTGTTCTTCTTACTGCTGTTAAAAAATGGCCGAAATAATGCCTAAAATATATTTAGGGACAAACAAAATGCCTTTCTTGTCAGCTGACACTGTTGAAGCAGAAATAGAAAATATTATTGAATGTCTGAAGAAGCAAGGATCAGAACAGGTGGTACGGTGCAGGGTGTCTGCTATGTAGTTGTATGAAAGAGTTTATTTTGTCAATGTGTTTCAGCTTAGAGTATTTGCTAGTTTCTGTTTCAATAATTTAGAGCCTAAAGGACTACTTTAAATGTGTGTGTGTTTTGCCAGTGTGCATACCACATATGAGAAAATATACTGGAAATGATATATCTTCAATAGTTATTTCTTTAATTAAAAGTATTTCATGGAAAACCTGGGTAAATATGACTTCTGAGACAGATAGGGGCAGATGAAAGTCATTCCCTTCATCATACACAGGAAAACTTTTGTAACAAAGTAATTAATACCGGAGCCACACAGAGTGTTACAGATGTCATCCATTGGGGAACATTATAAACACAAGACTTTTCAGATGTCGTGAAGTCTTTAAGCGCTGTGTGATGAGATGGATGTGGGTGAGCATGGACTTAGCCATTTCAGCCATGTCTGATTCTGTGGGATGCTGTGGACTGCAGCCTGCCAGGCTCCTCAGTGTGAAATTCTCCACCAAGAGTACTAAAATGGGTGCCCATGCCCTCCTTCAGGGAATCTTCCTGACCCAGGGATCAAACCCAGGTCTCCTACACTGCAGGTGGATTCTTTACCTCTGAGCCACCTGGGAAGCCCAATGAGATGGATAGTGACTATGAAAATCTTCTGTAATACATAGGGTTTCCTTGTGAGTTACATTCTGTCAACATGTTAAAGGAATTGTTGAACTTACGATGAGTTGACTTATTTTTCTAAGAAGATGAGACCCAAAGAAGTTGATCTTTTTTGTGACGACAATTATGCTATCTAGATAATAGTTTTTGAAAAAATAAAAATTAACCCTATAAAACCATCATGAAGAATGAAGGTGGGAAGGAAACGTATTCATTGACTAATTGATCCATGAATGGTATGACCAGGACAACTAAAGTTTTGTCTTTCCAGTGCCCATCACCTCCTGCTAAATTAAGAATACTTCTCTTCTTTGCATTCCCATAATACCCTGTGTACATATCTACCCACCTATCGACCCACCTTTCCATCTACCTAGCCATTGATTCATCCGTCCATCCATTACCCATCCATCCCACAAATATGTATTAATCAGCTACCAGATGTCAGCATTCTAGATGGTGTATATTACAAAACAATGAAGCCATCAATACTGCCAACTGTCATGAAACTTACATCTTGAGGGAAAAATAGATCCTTTGAAAAATGAATAAGATATATAAGTTAGATAATGATCAATATTATGGGGAAAGACAAAGGAGAAAAGGAAATTAAAATGTACGAGGAAAAACACTGCAATTTTTAATTCAATAATCAGAGAAAGCATCACTGAGAATATCACATTAAGTAAAGACCCAAAGGAAATGAGCGGCAGAGTCCTACAGATTCCTGGACAGTTTACAGAGTGGAGGGAACAGGAAGGACAAAAACTCCAAAGGGGGATTGTGCTTCAGGTTTTAGCTGGAGCTGAATGAGTGAGGGGGGAGGAAGCTCTGAGGTCAGAGAGGTGACAAGTCAAAGGAGAAGGGCAGTACCAGGCTGTGCAGAGCCTTGCAAGTATTTCTGCTTTATTCCAAGTGGAAAGTGAAGACCCTGGAGGGCTCTGTGTGGAGGACATGACTTGGTCTGACTTATGTTTTAACAGGATTGTTTTGGGTGTGTGACAGAGACGAGACTAAGTGGGGGCATCTTAGTCTGTTCAGTCTGCTCTGACAAAGTACCGTAGACTTGGTGGCTTATAAACAGCAGACATTTATTTCTCACCATTCTACTGGAAGTGTGAGTTGAGGGTGCCAGCATGGTTGGGCTCTGATGAGAGCTCTTTTCCAGTTTGCATCATGCTTTCTCTCGACTCAGAGAGCAGAGGGAGGAAGTGAGTGCTCTTGGGACTCTTCTAAGGATGCTAATCCCATCGAGGGGGCCCCACCCTCACGATCTCATCTCATCCTAGTTACCACCCCCAGCCCCCACCTCCTATTACCATCACATCATGGGTAGGGTTTCAATATAGCCAGCAGGGGGTGGGGAGACACAAGCATTCAGTCCATAACATGAGACAAGCACAGAAGTAGAGCCTTGTTAGGGGATACTACAGAATTCAAGGGCAGAAGCGATCCAAGGTGGCTGGGATCACAGGAGAGAGAGAAGAGGGGATTGGATTCTCAGCCATCACACTATACTGAAATTATCTGCTTTTTTTTTCTGTCTCCTCCACCTATATAGTGCATTTTCAGCACCTGTCACAATGCCTCACTCATAAAAATCATGAAGTAGCTCCTTTTGGGGAACGAACTATTCTCATTTTGAGGGTTGCATAAAACTAATTACCTCAACCTGTGAATAAGAGGGGAGAGAGGTAGAAAAGGTAATTTATTTAAGGATTAAAAGAAAAGTAAGTGGTTGATACTGGGTTATTATGAAAAAGAGGATGTTTGGGGGAGTATATTCTTGGTCATAGAGGCTGATTTTAAGGAAATTCTTTCTTTCCCAATACAAGTCTGGGAGTTTGAGTCAGACTCAAAACTGTTTCAGTCTGATGTAGTACTTGGAATCACAGCATTGCACAATTTCTGTACACACTTTTCCAACAAAATGCAGCATGGATCCTTGAAGTAGTGTGACGTGCTGATTTATGGATATGTCTCTATCTGTATTTTTGAGAAGTCTTTAGCCATTGTTGGGTCAGTGTGGGAGAGGTGTCATAAATTCACATAATCACTGAAGCAAAGCAGAAGCCATGATCTTAAATACTATTTGTTCTTTTTATCACCTATAAAATGGGGATACTGTTTTTGGCTCATAGTGTTCATGTCACGATTATGTAGAAGAGTTAATATAAAGATTCTACACTGCTAGGCAAATAGCCACTCAATCGTGTCCAACTCTTGCTACCCCATTGACTGTAGTCCACCCAGCTCCTCTGTCCACAGAATTCTCCAGACAAGAATGCTGGAGTGGGTAGCCATTCTCTTCTCCAGGGGATCTTCCCGACTCAGTGGTCATACTTGTGTCTCCTGCATTAAAGGCAGATCTTTACTGTGTGCACCACTAAGGAAGCTTCCCAGGTGGTGCTGGTGGTGCGGGAAGAACCCATCTGCAGTGCAGGAGACGTAAGCCATGTAGGTCCAGTCCCTGGGTTGGGAAGATGCCCTGGAGGAGGTAGCAGCAGCCCACTCCGGTACTCTCGCCCAGAGAGTCCCATGGACAGAGGAGCCTGGGGGGCTGCAGTCGATGGGGTCTCAAGAGTCAGACATGACCAAAGCAACTTCAGTTCAGTTCAGTCGCTCAGTCATGCCTGACTCTTTGCGACCCCATGAACTGCAGCACGCCAGGCCTCCCAGTCCCTCACCAACTCCCGGAGTTCATTCAGACTCATGTCCATCGAGTTGGTGATGCCATCCAGCCATCTCATCCTCTGCCGTCCCCTTCTCCTCCGCCTTCAATCTTTCCCAGCATCAGGGTCTTTTCCAATGAGTCAACTCTTTGCATGAGGTGGCCAAAGTGTTGGAGTTTCAGCTTCAACATCAGTCCTTCCAATGAACACCCAGGACTGATCTCCTTTAGGATGGACTGGTTGGATCTCCTTGCAGTCTAAGGGACTCTCAAGGGTCTTCTCCAACACCACAGTTCAAAAGCATCGATTCTTCGACACTCAGCCTTCTTCACAGTCCAACTCTCGCATCCATACATGACCACAGGAAAAACCATAGCCTTGACTAGATGGACCTTAGTTGGCAGAGTAATATCTCTGCTTTTGAATATGCTATCTAGGTTGGTCATAACTTTTCTTCCAAGGAGTAAGCATCTTTTAATTTCATGGCTGCAGTCACCATCTGCAGTGATTTTAGAGCCCAGAAAAATAAAGTCTGACACTGTTTCCACTATTTCCCCGTCTATTTCCCATGAAGTGATGGGACCAGATGCCATGATCTTCGTTTTCTGAATGTTGAGCCTTAAGCCAACTTTTTCACTCTCCTCTTTTACTTTCATCAAGAGGCTCTTTAGTTCCTCTTCACTTTCTGCCATAAGGGTGGTATCATCTGCATATCTGAGTTTATTGATATTTCTCCCAGCAATCTTGATTCCAGCTTGTGCTTCTTCCAGCCCAGCATTTCTCATGATGTACTCTGCATATAAGTTAAATAAGCAGGGTGACAATATACAGCCTTGACATACTCCTTTTCCTATTTGGAACCAGTTTGTTGTTCCATGTCCAGTTCTAACTGTTGCTTCCTGGCCTGCATACAGATTTCTCAGGAGGCATGTCAGGTGGTCTGGTATTCCCTTCTCTTTCAGAATTTTCCACAGTTTGTTGTGATCCACACAGTCAAAGGCTTTGGGATAGTCAATAAAGCAGAAATAGATGTTTTTCTGGAACTCCCGTTTTTTCGATGATCCAGCGGTTGTTGGCAATTTGATCTCTGATTCCTCTGCTTTTTCTAAAACAAGCTTGAACATCTGGAAGTTCATGGTTCACGTATTGCTGAAGACTGGTTTGGAGAATTTTGAGCATTACTTTACTCAGAGATGAGTGCAATTGTGCAGTAGTTTGAGCGTTCTTTGATGTTGCCTTTCTTTGTGAATGGAATGAAAACTGACCTTTTCCAGTCCTGTGGCCACTGCTGAGTTTTCCAAATTTGCTGGCATATTGAGTGCAGCACTTTCACAGCATCATCTTTCAGGATTTGAAAGAGCTCAACTGGAATTCCATCACCTCCACTAGCTTTGTTCGTAGTAATGCTTCCTAAGGTCCACTTGGCTTCAGATTCCAGGGTGTCTGGCTCTAGGTGAATGATCACACCATCGTGATTATCTGGGTCATGAAGATCTTTTTTTTACAGTTCTTCTGTGTATTCTTGCCACTTCTTCTTAATAGCTTCTGCTTCTGTTAGGTCCATACCATTTCTGTCCTTTATCAAGCCCATCTTTGCATGAAATGTTCCCTTGGTATCTCTAATTTTCTTGAAGAGATTTCTAGTCTTTCCCATTCTGCTGTTTTCCTCTATTTCTTTGCATTTAGCACAGGCAAATAGTAGTCACTCAGGTCTTTCCTGTTTCAACTGGTGTTACTGTTGAGCTAAAGAAAATTCACAGGGAGAGTATCAGCCCTACTTCAGTTTATTGTGTTTTGCTTTATTACACTTCACAGATATGGCATTTTTTTGCAAACTGAAGGTTTGTGGCAACTCTGCTTCCAGCAAGTCTATTGGCACTATTCCAACAGCATTTGCTCACTTCATGTCTCTGTATCACATTTTGTAATTCTCAAAATATTTCAAGTTTTCATCATTATTGTCTTTGTTATGGTGATTTGTGATCACTGATCTTTGATACTACTTTTAATTGTTTGGAGGCCTCACAAACTGTGCCCCTATAAGATGGCAAACTTCAACTGATAAATTGTGTGCTCTGAATGTTCCACTGACCTATTGTTCCCCCATCTCTCTCCCTTTCCTTGGGCTCGCCTGTTCTCTCCCTTTCCTTGGGCTCGCCTGTTCTCTGAGATACAGTAATATTGACATAGGCCAATGAATAATCCTAACAGTGACCTGTAAGTGTTCAGGTGAAAGGACAGGACACACATCTCTCAATTTTAATAAAAAACTAGAAATGAGGAAGGCTTGTTAAAGCCAAGATAGGCCAAAAGTTAGGCATCTTGCTCCAAACAGTTAGCCACATTGTGAATGCAAAGTTGTTGAAGGAAATTAAAAGTGCTATTCCAGTGAACACACAAATGATAAGAAACCAAAACAGCTTACTGCTGACATGGAGAAAGTGTTACTGCTTTGGATAGAAAATCAAACCAGTGACAACACTTCTTTAAGCCAAAACCCAATCCAGAGCAAGGCCCTGACTCTTTGCCATTCTGTGAAGGCTGAGAGAGGTGAGAAAGCTGGGGTGTCAGAGTCTGAAGCTGGCAGAGGTAGGTTCATGAGGTTTAAGAAAAGATGCCATCTTCATAACATCAAAGTGCATGGTGAATACTGCAGCAGGTGCTGATGTAGAAACTGCAGCAAGTTATACAGAAGATCTAGCTGAGATAATTAATGAAGGTGGCTATGCTAAGCCACAGATTTTTAGTTTAGCTGAAGCAGCCTTATATTGAAATAAGATATCATCTAGGGCTTTCATAGCTCGTGAGGAGAAGTCAGTCTCTGGCTCCAAGCTTCAGAGGACAGGCTGACTCTCTTGTTAGGGACTAATGTACCTAGTAACTTGAGTTTAAGGCCGATGTTCATTTACCATTCTAAAAATCCTAGGATCTTTAAGAATTACGCTAAGTCAACTCTGAGTTGCTGTATAAATGGAGCAAAGACTAGATGACAACACATCTGTTTACACCATGGTTTCCTGAATATTTTAAACCCACACTGGATAACTAATTTCAGGGAAAAAAATCCTTTCAAAATATTACTGCTCATTGACAATATACCTGGTCATCCTAGAGTTCTGATGGAACTATACAATTAGATGAATGTTGTTTTCATGTCTGCTAACACACTATCTTTTCTGCAGCCCAGAGATCAAGGAGTAATTACAGCTTTTAAGTCTTAAAATTTAAGAAACAAAGGCTGTAGCTGCCATAGATAAGTATTTCTTTTGATGGATATGTGAAAGTCACTCAGTCGTGTCCAACTCTTTGCGATCCCATGGACTATAGCTCTCCAGACTCCTCTGTCCGTGGAAATCTCCAGACAAGAATACTGGAGTGGGTTGCCATTTCCTTCTCCAAGGGAACTTCCCAACCCAGGGATCAAACCCAGGTCTCCAGCATTGCGGGCATATTCTTTACCATCTAAGTCACCAGGGAAGGCCTTGATGGACATGGACAAAGTCAACTAAAAACCTTCTAGAAAAGATTCACTTTCTAGATACCTAAAGGTCATTTAGGTATCTGAATGATTCACAGGAAAAAAAAAGATCAAAATATCAATATTAATAAGAGTTTAGAAGAAGTTGATTCATGGATGATTTTGAGAGGTTCAAAACTTCAGTGAAGGAAGTAACTCCATATATGGTGGAAATAGCAGGAGGACTAGAATTAGAAGTGGAGCCTGATGATATGTCTGAAGTGTAGTAATCTCAGATAAAACTTGAGTGGATGAGAAGTTACTTCTTACGGATGAGCAAAGAAAGTAGTTTCTTGAGATGGAATCTGCTCCTGGGGAAGATGCTGCCAAGACTGTTGAAATAACAACAAAGGATTTCAAATAGAACATAAACTTTGTTGATAAAGCAACAGCAGATTGACTCTAATTTTGAGAGAAGTTCTATTTTGGTTAAATGCCATCAAACAGCATTGCATGCCACAGTGAAATTTTTGTGAAAGGAAGAGTCGATTGATGTGGCAGACTTTGTTGTCATCTTATTTTAAGAGACTGCCACCACCCCAAACTTCAGCAGCTACCATTCCCATCAGTCAGCAACCATCAACCTTAAGGCAATACCCTCCATCAGCAAAAAGGTTACAAAAAGTGTTTTTAATAACGATATGTACATTTTTTATACGTCATGCTATTGCACATTAAATAGACCACAGTATAGCATAAACATAGCTTTTATATGCCTTGGAAAATGAAAAAATCCATATGATTTGATTGATTTCAATATTGTGATGGTCTAGAACTGAACATACAATATCTTATGCTTGCGGTAAATTTAATGAGCTTAATTGTTGGTGGGAGCAGTGATTCAGCCAAAAAAAAAAAAATTGTAAGAACTTATATAAAAATAAGAAGATATATCTATAGTGAGTTATTAAGGGTCTGCGCCTATCTGTACCTCAGTATGGTGGTTTTATTTGTAATTTGAAAGTGATTGTAGTTTATGGGCGCAGCTTTGGGTCCCCTCAGGACCAGGGTACAGAAGGCCAGTAGAAATTGAGGGGAGATGCCTCAGTAGACAAGGAGGTTGATGCTGAACAGTACAGGTACTGCCAGTAATAATAACGCGTTCCAGCTTCTGTATAGAGACTGGGAATGGGCCAAAATGAGAGTTAGAATAGAGCATAGGTCCTGTGCTCTACTTACAGAGATTATTTTTTCCTTCCTTGTTCTTTGAGATGAGAACAAAGAAACAATTGACTGGATATAGAAGTTTCATGACAATTAAATGACATTTTGTGCAGAATAATTATCGGGTTTACATGTTTCCTTTTGACAGCTGATCAAAAGGAAATGGAAATTTGCAGTGCAGACTGCCCCCATGTAGATCAATAAGTAAGCTGCTGCATTTAATTTTCTTCCTAGGACTTTGGAAGGCAAGCTGAGGGGTCTTTCCAGAATTTTCCTTTTCCACTGCCTCAATTGGCGCTGCCCTATATAATTGCTCCATTGATGCTGCCAGTGGGTTGTTGTCAACTTCCGTCATACTCAGAGAATTTCATGGCTTCTCACTAGGGCTCTCCTGTATTCTGAGCCTCAACTCTAGTTGAAGAACTGTATTTGAGTACAGTCTTTAATTTCCTAGCATTTTGAGAACCCATTAACCTGTAAACATTCACTGACCTTCCCTTTTTCTGGAAATGTTTTTCCCCATGTTATTGACCTTAAGAAGCCTGGATACTAATGGTTTTTACATTTTTATTTCCTGAAAGTCTCATCAGGTTTGGCCAAAAATACTGTTTTAGTACCTCTCTTAAAGAGTGCTGTTAAAGTCCAAGGCAGGCCAAATTCAGGACACTGGTGGGAGTGATTTTCACCAATGGGGAGGCCTTAAGTACAGAAACTTGAACTTGAAAGAAGAACATTGAAGGATCCCTCTTATCTTTCATGTGGGGGCCTCTTAAAATTGCAGCCTTTTAAAAAGAGGTTTCCAGGATCTAGTTTTTCAGCCAGTACTAAGAGCCCTTTCTCTTCTCTTTTTATTAACCAGAACATTTCATAGCCTTGCTAACAGCAGGGAGAAAGTTTTTTCACAGTCTACATGCACACTATATTTTTAATTTTCTAAAACTGTAACTAGCTGCCAAAACTATTCTGGCATCCTATGAAGCAATGCCATTTGTCATCAGAAAACTTTTGAACTCTGCATAAATGCAAAATATCAAAGGACATTTTTATATCCTGACAAGGCTTATAAAAACAATTTGACTGCATTTTATGGGTTTTGTTTGGGTTGAATATGATTCTGGTTGTCAGAAAAGGACTTTTCTCTTTTTTTTGGACTAATTATATCAGTAAAGGTTTAATCAGGAAAACAGAAACCACATTAGGTATGTCAAACAAAGTAGATTTAAAATAGGGGGCTGTTTTCAAAAGTAAGGGCTGAGGAACACAAAAGGGAAGGTGGATTAACACAGCCACTACCACCAGAAGAACAAAGAACCCAGAGTCGTGCTCTCCTTGGAACTGTCCATGTCTGCATCTGCTCTTGGACCTCCCATCGCTGCTGCTGGAACTGCAAAGGCTCCTGGAGCCACGGACACTCAAGGCTGCTGCTCCTGGAACAGTCAACACCCTTGGAGACCAGGGCCGCTTCCTGCCTCCACTGCTGGGCATGGCGCCGGAAGCAGAGAGTGGATGCTTGATGGCTTCTCTCCCCCTCCCACCTTCCAGACACATGCCAGTGTGTCCCCCTGCCGGGATCTAATAGATAGTCAGTTAGCAAGATTCTGGGGAGTGTAGCTGGCAGAGTCCAGCTCCCTGCAAAACAGAGCTGAGCTGAGGAAGGGAAGGAATAGAATTCATGGCAAACAGGCAAATGACAGCTCATGTACGTCCTTCACACAGAAGAGAAATGTGTTCTAGGCACTTCCAACATGCAGCAGCGCAGCGTCGCACCCCTTCCCAGCTTCATGAATCGATAAATGTGCACTTGGCTTTCTTTCCATTTCCCCAAATATTTTAAATAGCTTCCACTTTTCAATATTTAAAGATGGAATATGAATGAAAAAATCAAGCAAGGCATCCTGTGGTTTATCTTGAGATTTGTTTTTAGCTTGTTTTGGAGGAAGGCAGCTTTGGCTTAGTTTTTCCACAAAATGCTCGTTGGTCTACAAATATTTCTCATTTAATACTTACAATAGCCTTATGAAATAAGATTTACTTTTGTATACACCACCCCTCCTCCTTAAAGCAGAGTGTCAGAAAAACCTTCACAGCTCTTCCTCTCCAGAGCTGAGACAAGAACTCTGCCTGACGCTTTCCAGACAGCACATGGGAGCTTCGTAGCTGGGGGGAGAAATGGTGATTTTTTTACTTGCAACCCAAGAGAGATCTTGAAAAACAGGATTTGTAAATAGGTTGCTGAATTTTTTTTTTTTTTTTTTCTGCTGTAATGCTATTGCGAGCTCAAAGAAACAGTGTATATGCCAGCACATACTGGTGCCTGTCTTGAATTTCCAGAGCTCCTTGAATCGCTTTATAACACGGGTTTTAGTATGTTTTGTATAGTATTTGTTTGCTTTTCTGTCATTCCTTTCCAGTAGATTGTAAGCACCTTAAGGACCCCATTCATCTCTGGACACATTCATCTCTGGACCCCAGACTTGGTGGAGGCCTACCACTTAGGAAGCAGTCAAGAAATGTGTAGCTGTGGAACTGTGGGCTTGGAAGGTTCTGCCCTCCTCATAGGCTATGCAGGACCAAGCCACAGGAATCACAATCTTCAGAGACTTGATTCATATCCTTCTTCACTACTTACTAGCTATGTGACCTGGGAAGGTTACTAATTTTTCTATGCTCTCTTCCATATGTGTGTTAGTTGCTTAACTGTATCTGACTCTTTGCGACCCCATGGACTGTAACTCAACAGATCCCTCCGTCCATGGGATTTCCCAGGCAAGAATACTAGAGTGTGTTGCCATTCCCTTCTCCAGTGTTTTTTCCCAACCCAAGGATAGAACCCAGGTCTCCTGCATTGCAGGCAAATTCTTTACTGTCTGATCCACCAGGGAAGACCACCTACACCTCAAAGATCATTGTAAAAATATGCTGGTTCATGTATGTAAAGTTTCTGACACTGTAGCTACCATATGCTAAGTACTTAATAAATACCAGTTTACTATTGTATACTTTTTACTGGTTAAAAAACATAACAGTCAGGACTTCCCTGGTGGTCCAGTGGTTGAGAATCTGCCTTGCAATGCAGGTGGACAAGGGTTTGACCTCTGATTGGGGAAAAAGGATCCTACCTGCCACTGGGCGACTAAGCCAACCCACTGCAGTTACTGAGCCTTCGCACTCGAGCCGACAGAACCACAATTAGAGAGCTCGCCTGCTGCAACTAAGACCCCTCACAGCCAAATAAAAGTGAAACTGAAAGTGTTCGTCGCTCAGTTGTTTCCAACTCCTCATCACACCATGGACTCTAGCCCACCAAGCTCCTCTGTCCATGGGATTATCCAGGCAAGAATACTGGAGTGGGTTGCTCATTTATATGTTGAATATTTAGAAGCTTTCTGGGGGGAGGGGGAAAGCAACTGGTTGAACTGAAGTGATCTGAGTTTTCAAGCACAGATTTAGATGCCTCAGTCCATTTAAGCTGCTATAACAGAATCAATTCAGTTCGGTTCAGTTGCTCCATCATGTCCAACTCTTTGCGACCCCATGGACTGCAACATGCCAGACTTCCTTGTCCATCACCAGCTCCACTTGCTCAAACTCATGTCCATCGAGTTGGTGATGCCATCCAGCCATCTCATCCTCCGTTGTCCCCTTCTCCTCCTGCCTTCAATCATTCCCGGCATCAGGGTCTTTGCCAATGGGTCAGTTCTTCACATCAGGTGACCAAAGTATAACAGAATACCATAGCTTAAAAATAGCAAAAATGTATTCCTCCCAGATTAGTGCCTAGAAAATCTAAGATCAGGGTGCTGGCATGTTGGTGTCTAGTGCAGGTTGACTTCCTGGTTCACAAATGGTTGCCTTCTTGGATTGTCACATAGTTTAAGGGAGGAGGAGCTCTTCAGAACTTCCTTCAGTAGAGCCCTAATCCTATTCTTGAGGGCTCTGCCCTCATAACCTTTTCACTTCCACAAATCTCCACCTCCTAACACTATCCAACCGGGGGTTAGAATGTCAGCATATGAATTGCAGGGGGACACCAGTGTATGGTAGTGGATAAATCACTTCGTATGTGTGTATGCTCAAGTTCGTGTGCTTGCACATGTGTTATTCACTTCCTCTACAAAACTCTCCTTGGGAATTTCACTTGCAGGTTTACTTGCTATGAATTTTCTATACACTTGAGGATTAAAATGTCCCTGTTTGGTTTCGCTTCCCTGTTGCTTTCCCAGGTACCTGGGTATTTGCCACCTCCTGCTACGAAAGCGTTAGAAAGCTGGTGTTAATGTAGATAATTCAAATACTGGCTGCATATTTTCAAGTGTATTGTTTTGGAGAAGTCTGAAGGTCAAGGGTCAGTATACGCTAACATTTGTGACCCTGTGGACCGTAGCCCGCCAGGCCCCTCTGTCCACGGGATTCTCCAGGCAAGAATACTGGAGTGGATTGCCATGACCTCCTCCAGGAGGTCTTCCCCATACAGGAATCGAACTCATGTCTTAGATGTTTATATGTTGCTATTTATAATAAAGAAGATCTAGAATCAAGTAAACTGTAGCAATCAGATAATTAATATTAAATATACTATGGCACATCATTTCATTAGAATTTATATAGCAACTGAAAAGGATAAATATGGAGGCTTTGGAGGCTTTAAAAAGTATTCATCAGCCCACAACTAATGAAAAAAAGGGGAAATCTTTGGCTTCTGGATTTGAGTGCCAGCTCTTGTGTGAATTATCTGACTCCACGGATTAAATCAGGCATCTCAGGCAAGGGATGGTCATTCTTTTAAACTCAGTGTCCTTATGTCTATATGGTACTTACCTCATGGGGCTATTGAAAAATCAAACGAGGTAATTCACATGAAGCTCTCAGCACAATGCCAAATGCAAAACAAGCCCCCCTAAAAGAATCATACCTAAATGTTATCATTGTAACTATGGTCATTTTTTTTCTGTCAACATTAAAGGTTAGAAGAGAGCATGAGAAAAAAATGGGGTAAAGTTCTTAGCAGGATAATGGAATGAGTGAATAGGGTATTTTGGAGCATTTCCATTTATAACGTTTTATATGTTGACATTTTAGAAAATGTATTTCTCCATCCTGATGCCTCCCAGGGGTTAAGTCCTCCTATCAGAGGTCCTCCTCTTTCCGTCAGCTAGAAAGCTGCATGTCTCAACCCTGCCACAGCTCTCAGAATGCAAGCGTTCAGCCTGGGAGTCCACCGCACAGATTCTAAATGGACCAATTGTGTCTTCATCCTTTCTGCAGCTGTTTTTGGAGAAGCTGCTGTGCTTAGATGCCTGATTATCCCACACCTGTGAGGATATGAGATCGCTCCCTGAGAACCAAATCATAGTTGAAATTTCTGATGTCAGAGGGTCTTTTAAAAAAATGGCTTAGCATTTCCTCAGAATGCCGCTTTCATGGGAGGGGTCTTCCACCTGACCTGTCAGGAACAATGCGTCTTTCAGGCTGCGGCTGCAGTGAATGGGACGCTCTGAACCTCCTCTCTTTAGGGTTATTATTCCAAAATCCTCTTTGTAGGCAATGCCCTCTTGGCAGCTGGACAGTAAAATGCATCTTTCTATCAATTCAGTCTCTTTACATTTTTTTTTTTTTTGATAGCTGATTGACTAAAGAAGTAAAAGCCGGCAGAGCTACATTTTATTTCGTGCACCTGCATTATTTATGCTGTCAGAAACTCAAGGCAAGAGGCTGAAACCGTGATTATTATTAGGCTTGGGAACTGCAAAGACAGGCAAAAGAGACTTTTCTTTTAATGTGGGTGGCAGGGAAATAAAATGACAATCCAGAAAGTGCAAATTCTAACGCATGAACTCTGAAAACAATCTGCCAATTAACTGCAAAAAGGATGGCATCTTAATTAAGCACTGCCCAGGTTTTGCAGGGCTCGTCCACTTGCCACTCCAGCTTGGAGGGAAAGGTTTATTCCTTAGAGCCTCCTTGCAGAATCTTCCCAGGAAGAACAAGATGTTTCCATCCTGGTGGTTGTTTAGTCACTAAGTTGTGTCCGACTCTTTTGCAACTCCATTTACTGCAGCCCACCAGGTTTCTCTGTCCGTAGAATTTTCCAGGCAAGAATACTGGGTTGCCATTTCCTTCTCCAAAGCATCTTCCCAATCCAGGAATCAAACCCAGGTCTCCTGCATTGGCAGGTGGATTCCTTACTACTGAGCCACTGGGCAAGCTCAGTATCCTGGTACATGAATCCTTATGAGAAGTGCTGTTTGAGCTTGATCAAGGAATTGGAGCTGCTGGCAGTGGCGAGAGAGGTGGGGACATCCTCAGAGCTTCTATGGTTGAATGATGAAAACAGCATCTTCTGATTTTGAAATGGACAGAGACTTTCTGGAGACCAGGCCATGAGGAGACCAGGAATGTGCAAATATATTTTATCAGATGTTTTCCCTGGTGGCTCAGACAGTAAAGCATCTGCCTGCAATGCAGGAGACCCAGGTTCGATCCCTGGGTCAGGAAGATCCCCTGAAGAAGGAAATGACAACCCACTCTAGTACTCTTGCCTAGAAAATCTCATGGATGGAAGAGCCTGGTGGGCTACAGTCCATGGGGTCACAAAGAATTGGACACGACTGAGCGACTTCACTTTTTTTGAGTATAGTCACTCAGTTATCTCCAAGTCTACATTTTAATGCAGTAAAAATGGAGAAGGCAGTGGCACCCCACTCCAGTACTCTTGCCTGGAAAATCCCATGGATGGAGGAGCCTGGTAGGCTGAAGTCCATGGGGTCGCTAAGTCAGACATGACTGACTTTCACTTTCATGCATTGGAGAAGGAAATGGCAACCCACTCCAGTGTTCTTGCCTGGAGAATCCCAGGGACAAGGGAGCCTGGTGGGCTGCCGTCTACGGGGTCGCACAGAGTCGGACACGACTGAAGTGACTTAGCAATAGCAATAGCAAAAATGGGCCGGCAGCTGAAATATGGGGAAGAGTGTGGGGTTCTCTGTGTAATGGACAGATTTTTACCCTGAAGCCTAATCCTGAGACTTTTCTGGGGCTCAGTCTGGACAAATCCTATAATTAGAGGCATTCTAAAGCTGTCTAGTGTCTGTGGATTAACAGATCTGTTGAAGATGATTGCTTGATGATATGTAACCTGGGGACCACTTGCATAGGGCTTTTTGTGCCAATAGAAGATCCATACTCTGCATAATCATACTCTGTATACCTTCAGAATCAGGAATTTAAAAAAAAAAAAAAACATTACTTTAAAAACATTTCATCGGTCTTTGTCTTAGATCTCAGATGAACCTCGGACCCAATCTGGCACCTGTTAACCGCTACCTGGTTACACAGATTTACAAAGCCCTCCACAAACTGCGCTCGGCCAGTTTGCTCGTCATGTGCCACTTGCTTCTCTTAGCGCTCTGCATCCTGGCCTCTTTTTCAGTTCCTAAAACATGCCATGCACCCTCTCATCTCAGAGGTTGGTGGTTTTTTTTTTTTTTTTACTTTATTTTACTTTACAATACTGTATTGGTTTTGCCATACATCAACATGAATCTGCCACGGGTGTACTTGAGTTCCCAATCCTGAACCCCCCTCCCACCTCCCTCTCCATACCATCTCTCTGGGTCATCCCCATGCACCAGCACCAAGCATCCTGTATCCTGCGTTGAACCTAGACTGGTGATTCATTTCTTATATGATATTATACATGTTTCAATGCCATTCTCCCAAATCATCCCACGCTCTCCCTCTCCCAGAGTCCAAAAGACTGTTCTATACATCTGTGTCTCTTTTGCTGTCTCGAATACAGGGTTATTGTTACCATCTATCTCAGAGGTTTTGAACCCACTTTTTTCTCTGCTCAGTGAACTGACTTGCTCCCAGCTCCTCAACGACTCACTCTTTCTTCTTCATTCAAGGGTCATATCTTCTGAGACCTTTTCTGTGGACTCCCAGACTGTGTTAGGTCCTCCGTGGCGGGCACCAGGTAGCTCTCCTGTATCACTCACTATTTACTGAAGGTTCTAATTATTCAATAACTATAAACTCCAGGAGACCAAAGTCCGAGTCTTTCTGAAAA
Organism: Neotragus moschatus; assembly: GCA_006410615.1. Taxonomy (NCBI): domain Eukaryota; kingdom Metazoa; phylum Chordata; class Mammalia; order Artiodactyla; family Bovidae; genus Neotragus; species Neotragus moschatus. The sequence goes on along the minus strand of SJYA01001948.1, from coordinate 1,017,299 downwards.
ACGTGAACGACTGTGAAGTCGCTCAGTCGTGTCCAACTTTTTGTGACCCCATGGACACCAGGCTCCTCTGTCCATGGGATTTTCTAGGCAAGAGTACTGGAGTGGCTTGCCATTGCCTTCTCCAGGGAATCTTCCCAACCCAGGGATAGAACCCAGGTCTCCCACATTGTAGACAGATGCTTTACCATCTGAGCCACCAGGGAAGTCATTGCTATTCCCCTGACACACAGAGAGAGCACTCACTGAAGATTGTTAGGTGAATAAGTGAGTGAAAGTGAATGAATGAGCGAAAGAATGCAGATATCATGGATATCTAGGCCAGATATCAGTGAATCTAGACAGTGAATCTTTTCCATTTTGAGGAATCAGTGACACTAATTCTGTGAAGGACAAAGATGTGCTAATGATGTTTACTTTAGAGCTCAGTGGCTTCAAGAGATCGAAAATCCATACAGGCTGGTGAGGCAAAAAGAGAAGTTATTCGTTTGCTATTGAGGTGCTCATAGACCCCAAGGAGTCTGGAGGAACTGGAGAGGCCTGTGGAGCTCAGACACTCAGCCAGGAACTCGTGCTGTAGGACTCAGACTCCAAGCCCTTCCTCCTTGTTTAGAAGGTTCCACTGTTCCTCATTCCCAAGCCAACAGCCTCAGTGAGTCAGGAATCTTCATTTCATCTTGACTTCATGATTCTCCTCCTTTGGGGAGGGCCACCTCAATCTCCCTGCCCTCTGCAAATTGCTTCTCTACTCCCATTCCTGTGTAACCTCTTTTTACTGGAAATTGAGTGTTTCATGGTGAAATTCCTCATAACAAAATTTCTTGGAGAAAAGGCCAGTGTCAAATCTTGCTGCTCTGGAAAGTTCTCTGAGTCCCGCCAGCCCTGGCACAAGTTTACCCAGCACTGTGGGCTCTCACTTCTATTTGGTGAGGTTACTGATCTCATGACTGACCCCTGAGGATGCTGACAACCTTACACTATGGGAAACTCAGTCATTGAGCATCTCATTTTATATGTTAAAAAAAAAAAAATCAAGGCTCTAAAAGCTCTGGCAATGAGCTTAACTCTCAGGCTGTTTTGGTCCTGGTGGTCAGGAGCCATATCCCTGGGGTCTCTATGGAGCACCATTTCAATGATCACGCAGCCTCTTCAGAGAGATCTTACTTTTGGTTCTTTGGTTGGTATCAAAATATATGAAAAATGTTTTTGCTTTCCACAGATAAGAGTACAGGAAATTAAAACATCCACAAGGCGAGTTTAACAGGACAGACCTCCAGGATAGCTTTGGATATAAAACACCCCATTCCAATGGACAGGTACACACTGCTACATCTAAAATGGAAAACCAACAAGGACCTGCTGTATAGCACAGAGATCTCTGCTTAATGTTACACGGCAGTCTGGAGGGGAGGGGAGACTGGGGGAGAATGGATACATGTCTATGTGTGGCTGAGTCCCTTCACTGTTCGCCTGAAACTACCACAACATTGTTAATCAGCTATATTCCAATAGAAAATTAAAAGTTTTTATAAAAACCAAAACCATCCCATTTCCTGCAATACTGAGTTACATCTTACTTGTAGATGACAGCAAGAGAGCAGTGGGGTCCCTCAGTTTCTTTTCTTGCTTGCTGTTTAGCACATTCTTTGACTTGAACGTCAACCCAGTCCTTGAAAATATTGTTATTGCAATTGAAGTCCTTTTATAGATGGAGATTCTGAAATCAGAGGACTTGATGGAAGGGCAGTCCTTGGCCTTCTGGAATATAGGATGTGAAGATATTGCCACAGATTTTCTGGTAGTGGGTTTGCTCCTAGCTGGGAAGGCCAGTTCCCCCCGCTGAAGCTCTATAGTACTTTGCTGTGCTTCTCTTGGGATATTTGCTTTTTCCCTTTCTCTACCCTGCTGGCTGCTTGAGGCTGGATTCATCTTCATTTCTCCTGCAAAGTTACGCTTGGGAGACACGCCCAGTACACATGTGTTGCCTGTATTAGTTTCCTATTGCTGCTGTGAAAAATTATCCCCATCTTAGTGGCTAAAACAATACACGTTTATTATCTATCAGTTCTGGAGGTCAGAAATCTAAATGGGTCTCATTAGACTCAAGATATAGGCAGGGCTGTGTTCCCTTTCATAGGCTATACAAGTGGATTCACTTCCTTAGTCCATTCAGGGTGCTATAACAAAAATACCATAAACCAGCTGGCTAATAAACAATAGAAATTTATTGCTCACAGTTCTGGAGCCTGGAAGTCCAAGATTAGGGTGCTATCATGATCAGATGAAGGTCCTTTTCTAGGTCGTAGGTTTCTCATTGAGTCCTCATGTGGTGGAAGGGCCAAGCACGCTCTCTGGGATCTTTTTTATAAGCACCTCATACCATTCATGAAGGCTCCACTCTCAAGACCTAAACAATCCCCAAAGACCCTACTTCCTAACACTATTACATTAATGGTTAGGTTCTCAACATACAGATTTTAGGAGGATGCAAGCATTCAGATGTAGCCATTTCCTTTCCTTTCCCAGCTCTGAAAGGAAGATTGATTGACTCATGGTCCTTTCTCTATCTGCAAAGCCAGCAACACTGGGCCTAGAACTTCCCATGCTGCCATCTTTCTACCTTTCTCTTCCACTTTTAAGGGTATTCATAATTACACTGGTGTCACTAGATATTCCAGAATAATCTCCCTATATTAAAGTGAGCTGATTAGCAACCTTAATTCACCACTGACACATAGGATAACAAGTTCAGAGTTTTCTGGGATTAAAGCAGGGACACCTCAGGAGCAGGGGAGGGGAGCATGAATCATGTTGCCCAAACATGATAACTGAAGTCAGTAGCCTGTTAGAGCAAAAGTCAAGAAGATGGCAGTCTCCTTGAGACAAATGTCTTTTTGAAAAGTTGTAATTAATTGTTCTTTTGTCTAACTCTTTGTGACCCCATGGACTGTAGTCTGCCAGGCTCCTCTGTCCTCCAGGCAAGAATACTGGAGTCGGTAGCCATTCCCTTCTCCAGGGGTTCTTCCGACCCAGGGACTGGACCCTGGTCTCCTGCATTGCAGGCAGATTCTTAACTGTCTGAACCACCAGGGAAGCCCCCTTTCCATAAATGAATTGCCTTTTATATTCATCAGGGAAGGTAGTTATGCTTTGAATGTCCTAGTTAATTATTTTGTACACTAGGATTTATATACATTTGATTTTGTTAAAACAAGCTTCACATCGTTTACATTGTTAACACATTTGTTTTCTATTAAGTCTGTGTGAGGGTTATTATGGAAGAGTTTTCACATTAATAAAAGAACTAGGAATTTGCCATTTTTGAAGTATGTGATGCAGGCGTTTTTAGGGATGGATGTTTTAGAAGAGAAGCTAATGGCAAGTTTAATCCTATCTTCCCTCTTTTATATAAAATGAATAACTTAATAGGCTAACTATGATTCTATACTATGGCTTTTAACTGTCACTAAACCCATGCGAAGAGTTGACTCATTGGAAAAGACTCTGATATTAGGAGGGATTCGGGGCAGGAGGAGAAGGGGATGACAGAGGATGAGATGGCTGGATGGCATCACCGACTCAAAGGACGTGAGTTTGAGTGAACTCTGGGAGTTGGTGATGGACAGGGAGGCCTGGCGTGCTGTGATTCATGGGGTCGCAAAGAGTCGGACACAACTGAGCGGCTGAACTGAACTGAAATGCTATTAAGTGGAAATATAGACATGAAAATATAAATGCAAATCCATAGTTCTCTTGATGTTAAGAGTTATTGTAATTTACTTACTAAGAAATTCCATGAAAATCAAAATCACTTCATGTAAGTATTCTTTAGACAGCATAAACTTAGGGTAAAATGGACCCTGATTAGCACATTTCGTAATTATTCTTCCTAATTGTGAAGCTTAGCTCTCTCTTTAGCCATTTCAGAGGCACTACTAAACTTGAGCATCACTCTTTATACCACCCTGCAAGGTCATTAGTTGTCGCTGTTTCACAGATAATCAAATGAAAACTCAGAAAGGTTAAGTAAGTTGTCCAAAGTCACAGAGATGAAAAGTCATATTTAGGGAGCCTACAATTAAATTTGAGTGTACTTGATTCCAAAGTTCATACACTTTGGGTTGCAATGCACCAGGAATCCTTGATGTTCACATTCTGGAGAAAAACTCAGCAAAATGTTTGACTTGTGGTTGCAGATAAATTTCAGGACTGATGCCATGTTCTTTATAGGAATTGCATTTCAACACAAGTACCACAAGAAAGCATCTAGATTCCTCATGCTTTAGAGTCTATTTCTTTAACTCTTGACAGTAAGAAGGATGATCCTTAATCCTTGATGATTTGTAAAAGTCAGGTTTATAAATGTGCAAGAGTGTCTGATAGCAAAGGCAGTTATGGTTCTGAGAGAGAGAGAGTCTTGATCATTCAGTCGTGTCTGACTCTTTGCAACCCATGGACTGTGGCCCACCAGGCTCCTCTGTTCATGGGGTTTCCTAGGCAAGAATACTGGAGTGGGTTGCCATGCCCTTCTCCAGGAGGTCTTCTCGACCCAGAGAAAGAGCCTAGGTCTCCTGCATTGCAGGCAGAGGCTTTACCTTCTGAGCCACCAGGGAAATAATGCCTGTAAATTTTGGTATATTACATTTTTGTTGTTCGGTTCAAAATATTTCTGCATTGGGATGTAAGTCTTTTTAATTCATGGATTATTTTGAAATGGATTGCTTGGTTTCCATTTAGAGGTTTTCTATTCGTCTTTTTAATATTGAGTCCTAGCTTTGTTCCCCTGTGTACAAAGAGTATACTCTGTGATTTTGATAATTTGTAATGTGTTGGAAAAAACTCCTGTGGCCAGCATATAGTCAATACTGTTAAATATATTTGAGAGGAAAAGTTATGTATTTTGTAATTTTTAAGATTATCATTCGTCATGTGTTGTCAGTTAACTGCATCAATTGATTGCATAATTAAAATATTCTTTATCTCTACCTTCTTTTGTTACTTATTCTATAAGTTATTGAGTAAATATGTGGAGTAAAGAGTTAGAATTTTTGTATTAATATAGTCTTATGTTTGTTGCTTTTTAATTAGAATATTTAGTCAGTTTATATATTATAGCACCATTATAATTATTGAAATGTGTTTGTGATCAACTCTTCAATGTTACTATTTCTTCCTGTTTATCCTATTTATCATTTTCTCTTCTCTCCCACCTTTTTTTTTTTTTGCTTCTTTTGGGAATCAAGTAATTTAAAAAATTATTTTCCTGCTGTATTAGTTTGTTAGCTAAACATCTTTTTTGTTAACCTTTTAATGGATACTACAAGGATTACGTTGTGCACCTTACCTTATTAGAGGCTATTATTAATTAGGACAGGCTTCCCAGATGGCACTAGTGGTAAAGAACCCACGTGCCAATGCAATGAAATGTGGGTTCAATCCCTGGGTCAGGAAGATCCCCTGGAGGAAGGCATGGCAACCCACTCCAGTATTCTTGCCTGGAGAATTCCATGGACGGAGGAGCCTGGCAGCCTACAGTCCATGGGTTTGCAAAGAGTTTAACATGACTGAATCGACTTAGCATGTATGCACATTAATTAGGATTTTGACCAGAATATAAGAATTTTAGAAAACTATGATTCTCATTTTCTCTTACCTTTTGTGCCAATGTTGCCCTATATTTTGAATCTACACACATGTTAACCCTGATAATACATTGGGGTTTATAAAGTTACTATTCATTTAAATTCATATATCTGCCCTTTCTATATCTCTATATTTCCATCTAGGATCATTTTTCTTCTGCAAACAATGCTTCAGAAATGTATGTAACCCTATTGAAACAATAACCTCAGTTTTTGACCGAAATGTCTTATGTCACTTTCATTTAAATTTTTAAATTAAACTTTTATTTTGAGATAAGTGTAGATTCTCATGCAGTTGTGAGCAACAATACAGGAAGAGCCCATATGCTCTCTCTTCACTTTCCCCCTAAAGGTAATGTCTTGCAAAGCTGTGGTGGAGCGCTACAACCAGGATATTGACGTTAATACAATCAAGATACACAAAGTTTGCCTCTCCAGTTTTGAGAACGCTAGGAGTCCCGTACCACTTGGGGATTATCAAGTAGTCTGAGGGCAAACATAATAGATACTGCGGAGATTGTTGGGCTTATCGCAATATATTTTCTTTTTATCTGAGATCTTGATACTTAAAGATTTTGCTGCCCTTTCTACTCTTTGATGCCTTCCAGTCACTTAAAAAAAATCTACCTGTAACTATATCAGTGAGAATATTAGTTTGAATACAAAAAACTCCTTTATACTGTGAAACAAAAATTACTGAAGCCTGTGAGACCCAAATATTTGCTTCAGTTAAGACTATAATAATTTGGATGATTTTATTCGGGATATTTTCAGTATTTTACTTTGCCCGTTTTCTTTGATTCAGGTCTTCTAGATTAAGCTTTCTTGGCATATTACTCTTTTTGTGTGTGTGTTAGTCACTCAGTTGTGTCCAGCTCTTTGCAACCCTGTGAACTGTAGGCTGCCAGGCTCCTCTGTCCATGGGGATTCTCCAGGCAAGAATACTGGAGTGGGTAGCCATTCCCTTCTCCAGGTGGTCTTCCCAACCCAGGGATTGAACCTGTGTTCCCTGCATTGAAGGCAGATTCTTTACTGTCTGAACCACCAAGGAAGCCCATATTACTCCCTAGGCCAAAGCTAAATTAAGATAAGCAGAGTTCTCAAGTGCAAAAAAGATCAGTTGGGCTTCCCCCACTCGTAAGAAATTAAAAATAAAACAACCCCCAAGTATAAAATAGCCATAAGAAATAATCCAATACTTTTCAAAAATATATCAAATGTAAATTATCTCCAAAATCTATGGAGCTAGGTTTCCTGGGTGTAGATGCTGACTCTGCCATGTAGTAGACAGGCAACTTAAGCATAGGCAACTGCCCTATGCTTAAGTTTCTTTAGTTTTGAAATGTGGAAAAGAATACCTCCTACCTCATAGTTATTATAGTGAATGATTTAATACACCTATAGCACTTAGAAAGATATTCCAGATATAGTGGGTACTTAACTGATCAGTTAATGTTAAAAGATTACCCAATATCAACAGCAATAGCCATAAAATACATCAGTATATAACTTATGTGCACTTATAATAAACATGATTTAGTAGGGATAAATTTGATTTACTTGACAAATTTACTTAAACTCATTCATTGCTAGAAAATTTTGTGATTACTCAGTATTTTTTCTTCCTTCCTTGGCCTTTTTGGGGGTTGAAGGGAGGCTCTCCTTTGTTAGCAGAAAGAAAAAAAAAAAAAACTATTTCTTTCTCTGCATTTATTTCCCAGTAGAGGAAGTTTCCCCAGGTAGCTCAGCTGGTAAACTTCAATGCAGGAGAACTGGATTTGATCCCTGGGTTGGGGAGATCCCCTAGAGGAGGGCATGGCAACCCATTCCAGTATTTTTCCCTGCAGAATCTCCATGGACAGAGGACCCTGGTGGGCTACAGTCCATGGGGTTGCAAAGAGTCCAACATGACTAAGCACAGAGGCGTCACCAATGTTTATTGAGCACACGTTGTGTTCTGGGCCCTGTGCTAACCACAGAGTTGTAGAGACAAGTAAGATTCATCTTTTTCCTGAAGGTCTTTGTAAACTTATCAGAATCAGACAGATAAATAAGAATTGACATATACCTTGAGCCACTTACCCTGTGGCAGGGGATCAGAATTTTAGAAAGCCTTAACTTTCAGTTCAGTTCAGTTGCTCAGTCGTGTCCGACTCTTTGCGACCCCATGAATCGCAGCACGCCAGGCCTCCCTGTCCATCACCATCCCCCGGAGTTCACCTAGACTCATGCCCATCGAGTCAGTGATGCCATCCAGCCATCTCATCCTTGGTCATCCCCTTCTCCTCCTGCCCCCAATCCCTCCCAGCATCAGAGTCTTTTCCAATGAGTCAACTCTTCACATGAGGTGGCCAAAGTACTGGAGTTTCAGCTTTNTGATTCATGGACCTGACATTCCAGGTTCCTATGCAATATTGCTCTTTACAGCATCGGACCTTGCTTCTGTCACCAGACACATCCACAGCTGGGTTTTGTTTTTGCTTTGGCTCCATCCCTTCATTCTTTCTGGAATTAATTCTCCACTGATCTCCAGTAGCATACTGGGTACCTACTGACCTGGGGAGGTCCTCTTTCAGTATCCTATCATTTTGCCTTTTTATTATAACCACCTTAGGATGTAGGCATTGAGTAACTTGCCCAGATGGGGTTTGAACCCCGTGCTTCTAAAGACTTCTAAAAATGGGAAAGTCTATGGCCTTCCCACTAATGTTGAGACAGTAACACAGCAACATTTCTACCTAGAAATAAAAGGCTAATTATAGTTGTTTACTCATGGTCTCAACCACCTGTTAATTCAAGTGTGTGAACCCAAGTTAGACTGCTTGTTTAGTGGCATTTACCAGTTATTTCCGGCAAAGTGGTCAAACTAATAATAGGCAACTTTGACACTCATATAGCAAGTGAAAGCTATGGTGCAGTGCTATTTTGGAAGGGGTATTTTTAAATTCAGTAAAACATGTTCACCTAAAAAAATGAGTTTTTGTTTAAGAAAGAAAATGACTCATATTCTCTTCAACATGGTGGGTTGTGTTGGAGAAGGCCCTCATGTGTATTTCCTATGATATTTTCAACTACATTTGGATTACTTAGCCAGACTGGTAGCAACCTGGGGTTTCCCAAGTGGCCCTAGTGGTAAAGGACCCGCCTGCCAATGCAGGAGACAAGAGACGCGGGTTTGATCCCTGGGTCAGGAAGATCCCCTGGAGGAGTATATGGCAAGCCACTGGAGTAGTCTGTCCTCGAGAATCCCATGGACAGAGGAGCTTGCCAGGCTAGAGTCCACAGCACCACAAACAGTGACATGACTGAAATGACTTAGTGAGCACGCGTGACGATTTTAGACTTTCTGGTGGCCTAGATGATAAAGAAACTGCCTGCGATGCAGGAGACTCGGGTTCAGTCCTCGGGTCAGGAAGATCCCCTGGAGAAGAAAATTCACTCCAGTATTCTTGCCTGGGGAATTCAACGGACAGAGGACCCCGGCAGGCTATAGTCCATGGGGTCGCAAAGAATCAGACATGACTAAGCAAACAACATTTTCACTGAGCTCCAAAGAGATCATTACCACAATTTCAACCCTGCAGAAGACCAGTAACTTACTTTGCTGTAAGAGGAATCTCTAATTCTAGATGACCTGCAAAGGTAAATCAGTGATGGCAGGTTGGAAGCATGCTACAGAGAAAAGAATTGCAACTATCCGCTTTTCATTTTGAAGGTCAGTCCACTGATAATTTTAACTTAGAATGCGTGCCTAAGTCAGTATACAATAAAGTATTCTAAGTCTTAAAAGTGATAGAAAATTCAAAATGAAAAAGTGTGCATATTGGTTAAATCTGAAACTAATTTAAGGCTAGAATTTTAGGAATTTTTAGAACTGGTAACTTCTTGTTTCAGAGGACATCACCTATAGGCAAAGTGTGGTACTGCAGTCTGTCTGCCTAAAGGAAGTGCTGCTGATCAGGCAGCATGGATTAAAGCAGGCCCTTCAGAGCACAGGGGGCTTAGAAGTCTAGAAGGAAATGCTTTCTCTCCTCTCCTCCCACTCCCCTCATCGCTGTGATGTGCATTTCTGACAGAAAACCAGAACTGTCCACTGGAACAAAGCACAAATTTGTGAATTGTGACTGCAGCCTAAATCTGCCATTGATGCAACATCCTGAGGCACTGAGATAGACCTTGGAATCCATGAGCCAATGGTCCTGGTGCGAATAGGTAAATTTCCCGCTATCATTATCTGAAATGCAAGGGGGACCTTTCCTTGCAGCATTACACTTTAATGTTAGTTTTGCAGTGCTATAGCTAATAATAGCATCAGGAAGCTATCTTTTCAAATAAAAATGTATCTTTTCTCCCAGTTGGGGCTGGGACAGAAGTAAAGGAAGAGGGAGCTGGATAGGAGGATTCTATGATCAGACAATTTGAACATTAGTCTTTTTGTTCTACATCAATTCCTGACTCGAACCAAAGAAGTTTCATTCTTTTGCAGTGACATAAATGTAATCTGCTCAGCTGGCTTAACTTCCACTTGCATTTTTAGCACCCTAGACTCTTTTTTTTTTCCCCCTGTTTAAAGAAGCCAGACTAGATCTTCCCATCTTCTAGCATGGGAAGATCCTTCAGGTTTTGAGAGCAATCTTTTCTCCTTGCCTGTTAATCTCTTTCCTCTTTGAATGGGTATACATTTTCTGAATGTATTTTTCAGAAGACCTTCCTCTGGATTTCATTTCATTTTATTGAATGGACTTCCTGTTAATTAAAAGGGAGAAGGAACTGGGAAATAAGCCCTTGTGTGTGGTATTAGAAGTAAGTGAGGCTGGTCCTAAGGGAAACGAAGCTGAAGTTAGGAAACAGACAGGGCTGTCCTTTTCTTCTGTACCCTAGACTTCCACGGAGGTTTGTGTTTGGGGACGCTTACCCATGTTTTTTCATGCTGAGTCCCAGCGGGACGTGGACAAGAGTGTTTTGAGGGGGAGAATTTGGCAACTGTATGGTGAGCCCTAAAGTAAAAGTCCAAAAAAGTTCTCAGTGTCAAGTGTTTTAAAGCAGCACTGCTCTGAAGCTCTTTCAGTCGTCCAATCCTGCATAGACAGTTCACAATGTACGGATCCCGAATTCCTCCCACCTGATCCGCCATCCTAGTTGACGTGAGGCTCAGCAGACTCGGATCTGACTTGGGGCCACCACAGCCCGTGTTTCTTCTCTGTCTTGCCATGACTAGCATGGTCTCAGCACAAGGATGTGGATTCTTAGATCATTCAAAAAATATCTTTGCTTCCAGCTCCCTTTTGAGCTTCAGTTTTTATTCCATTTACTGACAAACAGATTTAATTAGCTTGGAATACTACTCCCAGAATTTCTCAGTTCTTTCCTTCTGTTCTACAGAGAGAGAGAGAGAGAGCCACGAGCTTCATGCTGGTAACAGTGAGACTAGTGGGACTCGAGAGGGGTATGCCTTTTCCTGCCGGGAGCTGTAAGGAACAGACCCTCACAGCCCTGAAGAGGAAAGTTGTAGGCACTTTGCAGTCACCACTTCAAGGGCTGAGGTTGTCGGGGAGCTGTCCGTGATGGGTGGTGGGGTGTGCACACAGACACACACACGCACTCACACACACATACACACCACAGTGACAGATGACCTATTGAAATAATTTCAGAGCTGTTCTGTGGTTGCTACGACAACCAATGCTCTCTTGGCTTTCATCTGGCCATGTGACAGGGACTTTGACGTCAGCTGGAGGCAGAGCCCGTGGCTGAGTCCACACAGTCAAAGGCCTGTGAGAGGCTGGGTGGGTGCTGGCCGCCGCCGCTGCTCCCCACGTTGCTGCTTCTGCGTCCCAGGGGCTGCGGAGCATGGACTGTTAAATCTTGCACTTCTGCTGGGTGAGGTAATCAGTTTGCTTTATATACACTAGTAAGACGTGTTGATAAATCACAGTGGCTCTCCCTTCTCTCTCACCTCTTACAAGTTTGTCTTCATGAGCAATTATTGTTGTACCCGCAGAAAAAAATGTGAAGCAGCTTCTAGTTGTTCATTTGGGGCGGAATCTCTGGCATTTGGTTAAATTTGGATTCATGTTCTGGGAAGTAGGTTAAAATATAATTGCCTCCCTTGTTCGGTACTTGCTAACGTGACATAGTTTAGGGATACAGACTTTGCAGCTTGAGCCAGATATTCCCCGTTGAATTCCAGGAATCTCCCCTTCAGTATTGTTTCGGGTTTAAAGACGCCAGCACAGCTTGGCAATATGTGGCTAAGTTTGCCTTTATATATATATATGTGTGTGTATTTGCTACCGTATTCTGAGTCAGCCTAGAATAGTTCAGAATTTGGTCTCTGTCTTGTTTGGAGCATTCATAAGGAGCAACAATAGGCACAGTGGTAAAGAACGTTGTAGTTTGAAACAAAAGTTGAGGATTTTCTAGTAAATCAAGTATTCTGAAAATACCAGGGAAAACTGTCAACAGCTTCCTGTTTAGAGAAAGATACTCTGGACTATGCCAAGGAAGTTGGGGTGGAACCCCTGACATGTGCACATTGCAGTTGCTTTTTGGTTGTTTGAGCAAACATGCACGTTTGCAGTATCTTCCTCTGAAAATTCAGCTGGGAAAAGGAAAGCGTTGGATGGTCTTCACTAAGGCATCATGTAAGCTAATTTTGTGTTTCAAAATTGAAATAATTACCTAGAGAAGAAAGCAATAGCCTTTAAACTAAATTATCCGGGTAGATATACTTTAATTCAAACACAGATAAAAATAGTCGCCAAAAATTGTTCTAATGCTTGAATGAGTAATTTGATAACTGTGATTAATAAGGCTTTTTATCTCTATTCCTATAACAATATGTACTGCAAATTGGAGGAGGGGGGATTTGCATTGCTGTAGTTCATTTCTTTCCCAGGTTGAATAATTCTGAATTTTCTGTCATTGCATACAAGTTGGATGATGTTTGTAGCTTGTAATTCAAATAAAACCTCTGGTATTGAAGTTAATTGAAGCCTAGATTTATAACCAGCTAACTAAATCTTATAGATGTAACTGGAAAAAAAGAAAATTTTAGAGCAGCACATTTAGTATACCTACTGATGAATAGAAAATAATGATTTGACCATTTAAATGAAGAATACATATTTTATAGTATGTAAGCTATATATCAATTTAATGCAAGAATAATATTGTTCTTTTCTGTATTCTTTATTAGTTTCTGAATTCTGATCACCTTTATTTAACTCTGAGATGAATACTTTAAACAGTATTTAGCTTCAAAAATAAGTTGTGAGTGCACAAATAATTTCTCAGTACCTTTCAATGAGTAAACATTCATTTGACTTGCTGGCATTCGATATGTCTATTTTTGGCCAGAGTCTCCATGGAGGATTTTCCAAAAAATCTAATGTGCTTACACTCCAGGCACAACTACCGAGGCATTATCTCATTGTTTAATTTCTCTCATAGTAACTCAGAGGTCATATTCTTAAGACTCCTAGAAATATGTTCGCTGATTTGCAATACTTCCAGTAAGTATGAATAGGACCAATAGCCAGCAACACTGTCATTTAAAAGCAGTATCTTTGATGGGGCACTTTGATGTTTGCTTCTTTTACTCAAAATTAGGAATTATCATTATAGTTTTTCCAGGAAGCAATGGTTTTCTTCATGCTCTCTATATGCTTTAGAGTTATAAGATAATTGTATTCAATGCCCTAATAAAACAGATTGGATTTCAGCAACACGAAATAAGTCAACAGTTCAATGTTGATTGGCAAAATGTCAATGACAAAGTTTATCATTAGAAGAAAGTAGCCTTTCTAATAATAGCGGAGATACTTCAGAATCTACAGGTCTTTCCTTATGGCAAAATAAGGGGGGGAAGGACTCTCACCAGAATCATCTATTTACAGAACTGAGACTGTGTTGATTTCAAGGTTAAGTTTGCTTCAACTTCAAAAGATACTAACAAGGAATGATTTACTCTAGAAACCTGGATGTTGCCCGTCAACTACTTTCAGGTTCAGGGACTGTAACCTTTCGGATGTCATAGACCTTTTGTCAGGCTGACGAAGCCTATAGTTTCTTTTTAGAGTGATGTTTTTAAATGCATAATAAAGTATGCAGGATTACAAAGGAAACTACTTGTATTGAAATACATTCACCAGATTTTTAAAAATTGTGAAATGTGTGTTTTTAATAATTCATTAAACCAAATTAGCAGCAGTTATAATAACTACTATAATTGTGAAATAGTAATGAGTGTAAAAGGTATTTTGAGATGGCTACAGTGACTGTAATAAGATGTGAGAATATCTGTGACTTCTCTTGGCAACAAAATCACAGGAATGGTGGTAGGTGGTTTGTGGCCTACATTTTAATTGAAAGATACTAAATTTCAGTTTGAGGTTAGTGAAACTAAAGATATAATATTTTTCCCATCCAAGTTCCTGGATCCTGTGAAGTCTATCCAGCTCTGAGTTAAATGATATGTAAGCTGGTGATGCTGAAAGGTCTTGGAACCGCACTGGACAAAACCCACACCACTGTTTCATATCAGTTCCACCGCATCTGATTTTATTCTCTGAGTGTGTGAATTTCACAGTATTCTCTAATTTTCCTGTGAAAGGGATGGTATCCACAGAATTACCAAACTGTAAATTTCTTTTGTTTTCCTCCTTAATCCTTCAGTAGTCTTGTATACTTGGACTGACCTCCTGCCTGGTTAAATAGGGGTTAAGAGGGAAAACTTACAGTGTTAATACAATTTATATAAGTTAAAGCCATGGACCAAAGAAGTAAGACTATAGCTGTTTACAAAGGGACTTTTATCCAGTCAAAGAAAACAAACACTAGTACTCAGATGAAGAATGCAGAATGTTATATGAAATCGATCGTAGCTGCAGGAATATTCTAGAAGATACTGTGTGTGCTCATGACAATTGAAATGAGCATTAGAAAACTTATGTCACTTTTCAGTTTGATATAAAGCACACACATGTGTAAATTGATCAGTTGTAATGTAAATCTCAGTTGTTCTGGATAGAGCCTGCAGGTTCACCTACCAGAGGTTCTTAGAACAGGACACATTCAAAATGAAATAGGGTATGCTGGCTGATACTTCCCAAGTAATCTGAATGCAAAATCTTATTTGATTTATTGGATATGCAAGAACAATATAAGAGATATTAATATTATTGTTTAGAGTGACTTATATAAGAATTGCCTCATTTCCCATGTCACTCTTAATTTGCAGAAGATACTGCCTAATTTTCCTCCCCAACTAACTAAGAGCCTTTGCAGTTAGCTGGCTGATGTCATGTATTATTGTGTTTCCAGCCCTGTGTTTAGTCCCAGCCATCCTCTCTGTTACATCAGCACCATCACCCTAGCCTAAGAAAATTGGAGCTACGACATTATGTACAAGCTGGTGTTTAAACTCAGTCCAAATCCCTAACATTTGAAATGGATGCTTAGCAATGTTTCTTCATGTATTCTCAGGGGAATTACAAAAGAGGATTTTCTCAAACATTCCTTATTCTTTGGACTAGGAAAGAACACCTGCTTTGGGGGCTTTGAGTCTCTGTGGCAATTTGATAAAGAATCTTGGAAAAAAGTAGAAAATCTCTGACTCCAGGCTGTACTGTTTGCTTCTTTCATGGCTGGTGTTTGAAATTTCAAGTTTAGAAAGGAATGTGCCATTATTTTTCATGAAATCAACCCGTATTTTAATGGTGCCTTGTGATGGAAATCCAACCAGAAATAGCATCCCAAAATATAGCATTTTTTATTGTTTCCAGAAGTGATGCCATGAAAGTTAATGCTCATTAACAGATTGATAAAAAAAATTATATGATAAATATTTAAATTCACTGGAGCCACATACTCTAAACCAAAAACAGTCTGTGCTTATTATTTTTGTAGTGAGCTTTAGGGATTTGGGGGACATATTTTTATAAATGCCTTTAATTAGAGACATTCAGTTCAGTTCAGTCGCTCAGTCGTGTCCGACTCTGCAGCCCTATGAATCGCAGCATGCCAGGCCTCCCTGTCTATCACCAACTCCCAGAGTTCACTCAGACTCACGCCCATCGAGTCAGTGATGCTATCCAGCCATCTCATCCTCTGTCAACCCCTTCTCCTCCTGCCCCTAATCCCTCCCAGCATCAGAGTCTTTTCCAATGAGTCAACACTTAGCATGAGGTGGCCAAAGTACTGGAGTTTCAGCTTTAGCATCATTCCTTCCAAAGAAATCCCAGGGTTGATCTCCTTCAGAATGGACTGGTTGGATCTCCTTGCAGTCCAAGGGACTCTCAAGAGTCTTCTCCAGCACCACAATTGAAAAGCATCAATTCTTTGGCGCTCAGCCTTCTTCACAGTCCGACTCTCACATCCATACATGACTACTGGAATTAGAGACATAGCATCCCTTTAAAATTTAGTTGGCACTAATGGAAAACATAGTATACTTACATTAAAGTTCAATATTTGATTTTCAAGAAAAGAAATCTGTAGTCTACAAGATATCCCAGCTGCTGCCGGTCCTAGTGGGAGAATTGTCCATATTTTCTGAATTCTGTCCCATGAGTGCGAGCTCAGTCACTCGGTCATGTTGAATTCCTTGTGACCCCATGGACTGGGGCCCGCCATGCTCCTCTGTCCATGGGATTTCCCAGGCAAGAATACTGGAGTGGGTTGTCATTTCCTTCTCCGGAGCCCAGTGAGTGTAGGAAAGCCAGACTGCATATTGCTTTTATGAAAGGTGAATTCTTTGAAGGTTTGTCCTAGAATTTTCTTACTTTGATGAATTTAAACCCCATCCATTAGAGGTAAATGCTGAGAAGCGTGTGGTATTCTTTGGCTCACTGCTCTGCTGACTCCCACAGACTTTTGTCTGATTCATACAACTAAAACCACGATGAATTTTGTGACGACCGTGTTTACGACATCCTTGGAGATAAATGAAAAAATAGCATCCCACAGTGGCTATCCGATCCTGTGCCTTCCCACGTTTTACCATGGATCAGGTTCAGCGTGAGGCAGCATCACTCAGTCAGCAAGCATTTTAGTAAGAGGCTACCGAACCCACAGTTCATAGCAGGCATTTTGGGCTTCTCCCGCAATGGCCCTTGAGTAATAGCTGCCACTGGCATAAAGAGCCCAAGGTACTTTATGGACTTCTGACTATTGTTTGCTTGAGCTTTTATTCAAACCTATAGTCTTTCATGCATTCAGTAAGTTTTGAGCACCTACTATGTGCCAGGCATTAGACTAGACACTATGAATATGGTGGTGAACAAGAGAGACAAGGGCTCCACCATCATGGAACTTACAGTCTAATTATACAGGGGACCTGCCCAGAGACCTAAGTGTTGACAGCAACCAAGGTTTCCCCTTCACAGCCATGCTGGCCAGCGTAGTCAAAAAGAGAATCTTCTTCATAAGGTAAAAAAAAAAAAAAAAAGATCAAAAGAAAAGAGACAAGCAAACAACCCAGGAACCACTGGATTTTACACCAGAGTGACACCTTAGAAGAAGTGTTCCTCACTTGGTGATCACCGAGCCTAATTTGCAGGCACTTGTTCATATCAGTGTCAAGGATTCCACATCAGTACGCCCAGCCCTATTCCCAAAGGCTACTTGTCCTCCTAGTTGAGAAGATATGAGACTGGTAGGGACTGACCTAGAGAATAATTTTCCTTTCTGTACATACCCTGCCTTTTGCAAATAGCAAGAGCCATTTCATCTTATAAAAGGAAATCCTTAAGTTAGTTGTGCTCGAGTGTATCAATCCTGTCTTCCCTGTACTAACCCAGTCAAGATAGGTTCACTGCTCCAATAAATAGCCCCAAATCCCAAAGGCATGGTGCAGGATTGTTCCTTTTTCAGTCACCCATGAATTAGATTTGGGAGAAGGGCTCCACTCCATGCAGTAATCCAGGGATTCAGGCTCCTTCCATCTAGTTACACTGATCTAGAGGTCAATCCTGTCTCTACCACTTACAGGGGTCACTTTGGGCAAATTACCAAGGTCACAGTTTCTTACCTGGCTAATAGAATAGTAATTAGTACCTACCTGATGTGGCTTCCCTGGTGGTTCAGTAAAGAATCTGCCTGCAATGCAGGAGACGCAGGTTTGATCCCTGGGTTAGGAAGATCCCCTGGCCAAGAAAATGGCAACCCACTCCAGTATTCTTGCCTGGAAAATCCTATGGACAGAAGAGCATGGCAGGATACAGCCTGTGGGGGCGCAAGAGTCAGACACGACCTAGCGACTAAACTACCGCCTACCAATAATGTGAACTGTATGACTCAGTTTCTATCGCTGCCACCATCACTGTCCCCCCAAGAACCAGGAAGTACCGGTGCCAAATCAGGAGAAGGTGTATCCCGATGTCATGGCAACAGCTGACTCTTAGGGAGGTAGACAGTCTTATAAGCTCTGGCACCTAGAAAAAAAAAAATGAGAGTTTTGAGTTAGGTTTTATTTGGGGCAAAATGAGGACTGCAGCCCAGGAGACAGCACCTCAGATAGCTCTCAAGAGGTTGGGGCGTGGGGTGGGTAGGTCAATATATATGTGATTTTGGTGAAGGGAGAGTACATGCAATCAAGTCCATATTTTTCCAGAAGGTTTCTGTTCGTCTCATGAAGCTTTTTGCTAGTCATAAGTCACCAAGAGAGATTTTAATGCTTTGCTAGATATGAGGAGATTCAAGAATTGGGCTCATAAAATCAGCTCCTGAAAATATCTAACTATCCAAAGACCTGTTCTGCCATTTTTCCCCAAAAAGAAAATAGTGCTTCCCTGAAGTACCACCCCAAACTCCTGTTGGGGGTGTTGAAGGTCAGCAACTGCAGCAGCACGTGATTTAATGCTTGCAGAGGTAGATGGAAAGTGCCAATTTGCAGCTGACAGCTCTTCTCAAAATAACTGTTTTTTCCCTTCACAGCATCCTGTTTTTACAAATGAGGAAAACTGAGGAAAGGAGAGCTTGAGCCAGTTGCCCAGCATAACACACAATATATAACAGAGCTTGAGTGGCTCTAGAGTCATTATGCTGTATCACCTTTTAAGCTGACATATATTGTATTTTGGACTTGTCTGGTGGCTCAGATGGTAAAGAATCTGTCTGCAATTCAGGAGACCCATGTTCAATCCCTGGGTTGGGAAGGTCCCCTGGAAGAGGTCACGGCAACACACTCCAGTGTTCTTGCCTGGAGAATCCCCACGGACAGAGGAGCCCCTACGGGCTACAGTCCCTAGGGTCTCAAGGAGTTAAACAAAACTGAAGCAACTGAGCATGCCAGCATATGGTACTTTTTCCTAGAAGTAATATTCCATGTTGTGGCAGATTATACTCTCCAAAAATGGCCCTGTGATCATATGGATGGACGGGATGCCCCGTCAAACCCGCATGCTCTTCTGGAGTATTGCTAATCTTCTCCAAGAGGTAGAGTGCATTGCCTTCCTCTTGAACCCACACAGGCTTTGGGATTGGTCCAACTGATAGAGCACAAAGGAAAGAATGCCAAGTGACCTCCAAGGCTGGATTATAAAAAGCATTCAACTTATTTTTTTTCTCAGCTATTCTTTGGAAACCAGCCACCATGTTATGAGGAGGCCCAGACCATATAGAGGGGCCGCATGTAGGTTTCAGCTAACACCTCCAGCTAAGATCTCAGCCAGACAACATGCGTCAGCAACCAGTTGTGTGAGCGGGCAGGCCTCCCGAAGATTCCAGGTCCCAGCCCCAGGCCCCCTTGCCCTTCCTGATGCCAGGTGAACTGGAGAGAAACTGTCCAGTTCTCTGGACAGTTCCCTGCTGAGCTGTGTTGCGTGTTTAGTCGCTCAGTTATATCTGACTCTTTTGAGACCCCATGGACTGTAGACCATCAACCTCTTCTGTCCATGTAATTTTTCAGGTAAGAATAGTGGAGTGGGTTGCCATTTCCTACTCCAGGAGATCTTCCTGATCCAGGGATCGAACCTGTGTCTCCTGTGACTTCTGCATTGGTAGACAGATTCTTTATCACTGTGATCCCTGCAGAATCCTGCCCTAAACGACAAATTAATGTGCCAAATAAAAATTGCTGTTGCTTTAAGTCCGTATATTTTAGAATTATTTCTTAGGCAACGAGAGTAACTGGAATGTATGGGGTAATTAGAAATTACTGAAATACCTGTACCTATGTGGACTTTGGGTACATATAGATTAAATAGGTTTGGGGGATTTGGCATAAGTNTTAAGTCCGTATATTTTAGAATTATTTCTTAGGCAACGAGAGTAACTGGAATGTATGGGGTAATTAGAAATTACTGAAATACCTGTACCTATGTGGACTTTGGGTACATATAGATTAAATAGGTTTGGGGGATTTGGCATAAGTGTCTAACCTAATTAAAATATTTTATAGAGAAAAATATATTTTAGTTCAGTTCAGTCACTCAGTCGTGTTCAACTCATTGTGACCCCATGGACTGCAGCATGCCAGGCTTCCCTGTCCATCACCAACTCCTGGGGCTTACTAAACTCATGTCAATGATGCCATCCAACCATCTCATCCTCTGTTGTCCCCTTCTCCTCCCACCTTCAATCTTTCCCAATGTCAGGTCTTTTCAAATGGGTCAGTTCTTCGCATCAAGTGGCCGAAGTATTGGAGTTTCAGGCAGCTTCAGCATCAGTCCTTCCAATGAATATTCAGGACTGATTTCCTTTAAGATGGACTGTTTGGACCTCCTTGCAGTCCAAGGGACTCTCAAGAGCCTTCTCCAACACCTTAGTTCAAAAGCATCAATTCTTTGGCACTCAGTTTTCTCTATAGTCCAACTCTCACATCCATATGTGACTACTGGAAAAACCAAAGCTTTGACTAGACAGACCTTTGTTGGCCAGTTAAATTACAAATGGGCTTTAGGTACTTATCCTGTTCAGAAATTTTGCAGAGTGACCCTACATAGTAAGGCTACTGCTGGTTCTCGGAGAAGAGTTGGGCTCCATACAGAGGTGGTCTGTATGCGTTAGTGGAATCTCCCTCGTTGCCTCCTGCTGGCTGGGCCCATCTCTACAGGAGAGTCTCGTGTGGACAGTAGGACTTGTCCTACTTTCCCTGGTCACTGCTTAGTCTATCTGCTTCTGTCTCTTTCTCACACCTACTCTGTCTAATCCGCTGCCTACTTTCCTATTGTTAGATCCTGCTATCTCCTTGACTGTCTTTTTTGGCCTGTTTCCAATGCTTCTAAACCTATTTTTCTGCTCTAATGCTTTATAGTAAAGCTAGGGAATTTCTCTTGGCCAGGTAAGACTTAGCTCACTCAGCCGTCTTTTTTGCTCTTGACAAGGCTGCCAAAATGGCAGCCCCCCCCACTGGTATGCAGCTCCATGTGTTGGTCAAACCCAGTACTTGAAATCGTCAGAAATGTAGTCCTTAGGTCCTGACTCAAAGAAGCAATCTTTGTCTCTACCACTGCAGAGAAATCAGTACCTCTGACTTTCTTCCTGCTTACTGAAACGTCACCTCATCCTGAGGGTTTTCCCTCTAGAAGGCTAATCGATATGTTCACCTGGATGTATTCATTCAATATATAGTCACTCCATAAGTGGCCCCTGTTGTTGAGCACCGAAGTATAAAGATTTCTTTCGTGTTCAGGGACTGGTAAGGTTCTGCCAGTTGTCTCTCATTTGCTCATCACTAACACCAGGCAGGTGTGGTCCAGTCACTAGATCTTTCAATGACCAGCACACGTCCCATCTCACCCAGGATGTCCCAGCTAAGTAGGGTAACACAGGAGCAGCTAGTCTTTGAAAGGATTACAGTCCAGTTGGGGAGGCTGGACAACATCAGCAGCTGAGATCTAGAACTATGTCTTCCGTGTTGGGTACCAATTCTCATAGTGTCTAGTGTAGAGCTGGACACATAATAACCACTCATTAAATCTCTGGTAGGAGACTCGTGAATAGATAGTATAGGTATATGGCATTGAGATGACTTCGGAGGGGAAGCAAACCTTGAGTTAGGCTTCAAAGGATATATAATATTTAGCATGACCCAGGAGTGAAAGGATTGCCCATGAATAAGAAACATCATAAATACTTTCCTAGTAACAGAAATAGACACTNACTCGTGAATAGATAGTATAGGTATATGGCATTGAGATGACTTCGGAGGGGAAGCAAACCTTGAGTTGGGCTTCAAAGGATATATAATATTTAGCATGACCCAGGAGTGAAAGGATTGCCCATGAATAAGAAACATCATAAATACTTTCCTAGTAACAGAAATAGACACTCACTTATCTGAGATCAAGAAAATAGCTGAGAAAGGCAAAAACGTACAACCCATAAGGTAGGTCTGTGAAGGACCTAGATTTTATCAATTTAAAACAAACGGGATTTGATCTGACAACAAGAAGCTAGTGAAATTTTTGGAGCAGGTAAGTGATACATGTGTCAAATGATGTTATAATAGTTTAATAACCCTGTTTCCCTTTGCTTTAGACAACTTATTTTAATTATGAATATATGTTAAGTGTTTCCTTTTCCTCCATTTTTCTCATAGAAAAGGTCTAACTTTTTAAGTGGAAAAAAAAAAATGTGAGGGATTTCGTTGGTGGTCCAGTGGCTAAGACTCTTGCTTCTAATGCAGGGGGCCAGGGTTCAATCCCTAGTCAGGGAATTAGATGCCACATGCCACAACTAAGACCTAACTCTAACCCAATGCAGTCAAATAAATTAAAACAAATATTTTTTTTAAATATGAATTCCGTTTTGCCCTCAATACTGTGTAGATGGCTCTTTTAACTTTAGTTGGGTGATACCTGTTGGGGGAGCTATGTTAACTTCATATTTTAAAATATATATAATCTGCTATTTAACAAAGTTACATCCGAATAAAACCCAAACCAACTGAAAATTCAAACCTTCATAGCATTTTCTATAGAAGAAGAGATCTCATTGACATCATGTTGAATCATATCTAGATTTAAGAAATAGGGATGTTTTATTGTGATAAGATATACATAATGTAAAATTAACCATGTTAACCATATTAAGTGTACTATTCAGTGGCATTAAGTACATTCTTGCAACCATTACTAGCATATGTCTCCAGAACTCTTTCCATCTTCCCAAACTGAAACTCTGTGTCCATTAAACACTAACTTCCCATTCTTACCCACCACTCTCCCCCCCATCTCAGTCCCTGGCAGCCATCACTGTACTTTCTCTTAAGGTACATTTTAAGGAAGTTTAAAACAAACCTACAGTTCCTCTTTCTCTTGCCTGAAGTCTTCAATTAATAAAGTCCTTGTTCAAAGTCCCCAGATAGGTGCTTTCCTGGTAGCTCTGCTACTGCTAAGTCATCTCAGTCGTGTCCGACTCTGTGCAACCCCGTAGACGACAGCCCACCAGGCTCCCCCGTCCCTGGGATTCTCCAGGCAAGAACACTGGAGTGGGTTGCCATTTCCTTCTCCAGTGCATAAAAGTGAAAAGTAAAGGTGAAGTTGCTCAGTCGTGTCCGACTCCTAGCGACCCCATGGACTGCAGCCCACCAGGCTCCTCCTTCCATGGGATTTTCCAGGCAAGAGCACTGGAGTGGGGTGCCAGTGCCTTCTTCTCCGGGTAGTTCAGTGGCAAAGAATTCACCTGCCAATGCAGGAGACACGGGTTCGATCCCTGATCCAGGAAGAGCCCACATGCTGCGGAACAGCAAGCCCTTGCCCCCTGACTACTGAGCCTGTGCTCCAGTCCTGCAGCTGCAGCCGCTGAAGCCCTCGTGCTCTAGGGCCCGTGCTCCACAACAGGAGAGGCCACTGCAGTGAGAAGCCCGAGCCCTGCAGCTAGAGAGAAGCCTTCATTGTGCACAACTAAAGAAAAGCCCCTGCAGCAACAGAGACCCAGTGCAGCCAAAAATAAATAAATAAAATTATATTTTTAAAAGTTCCCAAATAATTGGAAATTTCTTAGGTTTATACAAGTGGGCAAAGTTTACACAGAGTTCCATGATGTAGAGATTTCAGACAAAACAGAGATGATGGGTTGAAACGTGTTCAACTCACCTACTTAAACCATAGTCAATACAATTTTTGTATTATCACTCAGCTTTGCCATCTCCCTTGTCAAAAAGAAAGCCATAGAACCTGAGATTTTCTGGTCCCAGGAGAATCCTGTGGACAGGGGAGCCTGGTGGGCTGCTGTCCATGGGGTCGCACAGAGTCGGACACGACTGAAACGACTTAGCATGCACGCATGCATGCATTGGAGAAGGCAATGGCAGCCCATTCCAGTACTCTCGCCTGGAAAATCCCATGGACGGAGGAGCCTGGTAGGCTGCACTCCATGGGGTCACTAAGAGTCGGACACAACTGAGCAACTTCACTTTCACTTTTCACTTTCATGCACTGGAGAAGGAAATGGCAACCCACTCCAGTATTCTTGCCTGGAGAATCCCAGGGACNAATCCCATGGACGGAGGAGCCTGGTAGGCTGCACTCCATGGGGTCACTAAGAGTCGGACACAACTGAGCAACTTCACTTTCACTTTTCACTTTCATGCACTGGAGAAAGAAATGGCAACCCACTCCAGTATTCTTGCCTGGAGAATCCCAGGGACATAAGAGCCTGGTGGACTGCCGTCTCTGGGGTCACACAGAGTCGGACATGACTGACGCGACTTAGCAGCAGCAGCAGCAGCAATATACTCAAATAGTCCTATATTAGTGTTCTGTTCTAAGAAACTTAAGTATAGAATCAGTACATGTTTATGAGACAACATTCAGGAAAATAAAGAATATAAAGAAAATAGAACTTATTTTTAATATTTACTGCCTAAATAATCACTATTAACATTTTAAAGTTAAAAAGCAGTATATCTCATTTTACTTTATATTTCATCTTACTTCAACAGAAGAAAAAAACAAACTCTGAAATGAACTCAAGCATGTGAACTTCAGGTAACTGTTTCTTTAAAACAGGAATTAATGATTTTTGACTAAATTGAATTGCCGCTTAAAAACTGAAATTCAATCAAGCAATAAGAGACCGAGGAATCAATGTTTGTTCAAAACTAATTATTTCTTAATGGGTATAGATTTGGGCTTCCCTGGTGGCTCAGTTGGTCAGTAATCTGCCTGCAGTGCGTGAGACCGGGGTTCAGGCCCTGGGTCGGGAAGATCCCCTGGAGGAGGGCATGGCAACCCACTGCAGTATTTTTGCCTGGAGAATCCTCATGGACAGAAGAGCCTGGTGGGCTACGGTCCATGGGGGTCCCAAAGAGTCAGAGGAGACCAAGAGACTAAGTACAGTGCGGCAGCTTAGGTTTATATTTTCAGTTAGCAAAGCTTACTTTACTATCTTATAAAGAGCAGAAAAGATCAGGGATAATCAAGCAAAAATGCCTTTGGGGAAAATAAAAGGTTTTTAACCAGAAGTCACCTTCTCCTGGGTCAGGGGGAAGGAGATAATTGGGATAATATGTAAGGAAAAGAGTCCATAAAGTCAAAACCACTTTCAAATGGAAAAATAAAGTCATACAATAGAGAAGCAGGTATTTTACCCGGTGGCCTGGAACTCACAGAGAATTTAGAGGAATTCACTGTATTTATTGACTCCCTCCCTTGACTATAAAAGTGTGACTTTATTTGCTTCATACATCAATGGTTTTCTATTCCATTAATTGTTTAAATACAAACTGTATTTTAGTTTGCTTCGTATTTAGACCATAATTCTTTTGTGTATGTTTATCTTTCTAGAGTTTCTATCTTTTTCTCCTCTGGAGAAACTTGAATCTTTCGTGCTTACGTGACAACTCATGATTTACTTCTTGATCCTTAAGCATCCAGTTTGGTCATGAAAGCCTTTTGTTCTGTTGAAGATGTTCTTTGCCAGGCACTCTGTTCTGTTATCCAGTTTGGATTAAGTATAGGCAATCCCACTAGGGTTTCTTTTCATCTGAACTGGATTATTTCCATTGTTTCAAGGTTTCCCTATTTCTTGGATTCATTTTCAGTTTTGCTGGAGTAAATCTTTTAATTATTTTTTTTCAAAATGGCAGAAGAGTTAAATCTTCGTAGCTCTTCATTTTGCCTTCATAGTTGAAAAATAGAGGTAGGATAGCTAAACTTCCAAGGTTAGTCTGCTATCTTAAAGTGAGACTGTGTGCCCATTCGGGGTAGTTGTCCCAGCTTGTTAGTCCTTGATCAGCTTGAGGCTGTGGCACACATCTTACTCAGCACAAGGCCATTTCTTTTTCTTTTATGGCTCTGGACAGCACTCCCAACACCGGTTGACCATATAATCAACATGGATCATTTTTACAAAGAAGTTAAAAAGGTCACAAGAGTCAAACATGGCTGAACGACTAAACTGCCACCAAAAAGTAAAAGAATGGATTACATTAGCCAATTCCATCACGAGACCCATATCTGCCTCCAGCAGGAACTGCCTCATCCTCAGGACACCGCTCAGGCCCCCCTTCTCTAAGAAGCCTTCTTAAGTTCCCTAGTACTCCTACATCATACAAACCCCGATTGTACCACTAACCACATGTGTGCCTGCTAAGTCACTTCAGTCGTGTCCGACTCTTTGTGACCCCGTGGACTGTAGCCCTCCAGGCTCCTCTGTCCATGGAATTCTCCAGGCAAGAATACTGAGCACCGGGTAGCCATTCCCTTCTCCAAGAGAATCTTCCCAACCCAGGGATCAAACCTGAGACTCCTGCATTGCAAGAGGATTCTTTACTGTCTAAGCCACCAGGAAATCTAAAAGAGTTGTACGTGTGTGCTAAATCACTTCAGTTGTGTCAGACTCTGTGATCTTATGGACTGTAGCCCGCAAGGCCCTTCTGTCCATGAGCTTCTCCAGGCAAGAATACTGGAGTGGGTTGCCATGCTCTCCTCCAGGGGATCTTCCCGACCAGGGGATCGAACATGCATCTCTTATGTCTCCTGCATTGGTAGGTGTGTTCTTTACCACTAGTGCTACCTGGGAAATCCAACACTAGCCACACCTGTCTACAATTTCCTATTTGGCTCTTCTGCTGAACTCTAAGCTCCCCGAAGGTAACTGGGGCGACATTTCAGGTCTGCATTCTCACTGTACGCCACAGGGGCTGGCACGCATTAAGTATCTGGTACCGATCAAATGACCAAGTAACTAGTGCGTAAACAAGGNAAATCCAACACTAGCCACACCTGTCTACAATTTCCTATTTGGCTCTTCTGCTGAACTCTAAGCTCCCCGAAGGTAACTGGGGTGACATTTCAGGTCTGCATCCTCACTGTACGCCACAGGGGCTGGCACGCATTAAGTATCTGGTACCGATCAAATGACCAAGTAACTAGTGCGTAAACAAGGGGATGAGCAAGCTTGATGTCGACCATGGAAACAGGTGTGTCATCTTTCCTTGCTGAAAATGAGGCCACTGACCTGCTCATTCGGCAGGAGAAGCTCTGGAAGGTTGTTTCAGGCAGAAAGAGCAGTTTTGGGGGGAAGGCTTGAAGGCAAGCTGGGACATGGCTTTTGAGGGGAATGATGGAGGTTGTTCCCAGAGGGCTGTAGATATTAGGTTCATCCACATTCAGTCTCTCATCTCTCCCGTGTCCTTTTGCTCTGATTACATTCTGATCCCAAGGTTCTTCAACTTTTGCCAGTTCAGTGAGTACAGGTCTCATGAGAATGGTTGTGTTTTAGCAGAAACACCAGTGCCTCAGTTCCTTAGGTGTCCACAAAGGTGCTTCACAATCATGATTTAGAAACTGCACCAATGGGCTCTTCCCACATTTACACTAAAGGATCTGCTTATATTTGTATTAAGTATCATGAATTGTATGGAACCTTCACTTCACTGGAACAAAATGAAACCCCAGGTGACCTATAATGAAGCTTTCCCATCATCCTTAGACTCTTGAAGCCTGCTGGAAACTGGTGCAGCACAGAACTGAAGTTACAGATCTCTGCCGCTTCCGTGATTTCCTGGCAGAACTTCCTTTAATGCCTCTGACTCCAGTCACCACCTAAAAGTCCTCCCCAGAGGTCTGAGGGCCTCATCTCCTATGTCTGGTACTTAATTAAAAACTACTAGTTGTCAGAAGCAAGTAGGCTCTCAATTCCTGCTTCATTAACGTGAGCCTTTCAGTTTTGAGATGTGTTATTCTACCCACATAGCAGGTGTTCCTTAAATATTTGTCAACGGGGAGAAAGAATGAATGAAAGATTCAAGGAGAGATGGGGTTTGCCTTTTATGAAATTAGAGTGAAGGAGCACACTTGCTGGAAACTGTCCCTGGTGAGTGAAGGGATCTGCTTTTGGTTGCAGGCCACTCATTCTTTCCATTTCAGCCATCATGTATTGTGTACACCATCCATCTCTCGTCTTGGGAGATAATTCATTCCCGGATTTAGAATGTCACCGAAGACATCTCAGCAGGGACCTTTTTTTGTCCACAACACAGGATGGTCTAGGGGACGTGCTGTTCCTCGTGGCAGAGACCCTGACTCAGAGGGCAATCTATCACACGCCAGCTTCTCAGCCCCAAAAGGAGTGAAGCAAGCCAGAAAGGGGTTTGGGTTTGTTGTTAAGAGTGAAGCTGGGCAGCCCCTCGGCGGTCCAGGGTTGAAGTGTGTAGAGCGGGATGTTCCCAGTGGTCTGGCTCAGGAGCTGCCTTGTCAATCATCAGTGAAATGCCAGGCCAAGCTCATAGGAAAACGAGGTCTGGGGAATGCTAACGGTGTAAGGTGACTGGCAAAAAGGGACACATTTTTGGCAGCCCTTGCCATAGTGAGGGCTGGAGACATCAGGAGAGAAGTGACTGCCTGAAGATCACAGAGGAAGAGCAGCTCGTCTTCTCACTGTTCAAAATTCCCGCTGGATCTGAGCTGCTGGGCCAGTGGAGAGAAAGAGCAGCCCAAACTGACCCCCAAGGGCATTCGGCTAGAATCATCCCAGGAGCCTGAGAGGAGAGACACAAGGTCTAAACACAGATTCCTGGCCTCTGGGGGTAGAATCACATATGTAGATCCTGAGACTGAACTCAGAACTTGGGACTCTAGAGGGNGATCCACTTTCTCTAAGTTGAGGCACACCTGTTTCTAGGAGACAGTTTGTCTGCAGGACAGTTTTGGCTTTGTGGGAAAGTGCCAAAGGAGCTTCAAGATACTTTTGATTTATTGTCAAATTGCTATCCAGAGGGAAGATGTTCCTGGGAGAAAGAAAAGCAACCTTCAGCGAGCCCATGCTGCCTGCTTCACTGCACTTCAAGCTGGCTCCTTATTTATAATTGTTGGGCTGTCTTGACAGTGTTTAAGGGGCAAATCACTCAGATCCTTGCTTGTCACAAAAGCATCTTAACTTTGCCTAAGTCATACCTCATGGCTGCCTGAGTTAGTCATTTCTCATTATTCACCTTTGAGGCAAGTTAGCATTAACTCTTCATTACTGGATCAGAAAACCAAACCCTAAAGAAGTTGATTCTGGCCCAAGAACACGTGGTAATCAACATCAGCCCCGTGATTCTAAAACCGCTTCCCTCCTCTGAGAAAACACATTTGTCATCTTTCACCAGCCTCCGTGGGATGTACAAAGACCAAAATTTAGACACAGGGTTTCTGTGTACATGGCTAGCTCCATATTTAAAATAGGAATATTCAACTCTAGTCTGTTATAAAATCACCCAGAGCTTTTTAAGAACATGCCAGTACTAGGGTCCCACTCCTGGAGATTTTGAGTCATTTGGTTTGTGGTGTGACCTGGACATAAGGTTTTTGTCAGATAGATAGTTAGATAAACAGATGGAAAGTTTCCATGGTGCTTCTGTGCAGGGAGGGTTGAGAATGCTGGGCCAAGCAAAATGAGCAGGGGATCGTGGGATGCTAAGTTCCACACCTGACTCAACAGTCTCCCCGTGTAGGTCTCCACCATGTTACCATTAAAGTCTGCATTTAGCCTGGGTTTAAAGCGTGTTGTCACCAGAGAAGAAACATTAGCACAGGGTTAACTCCAGTAGAAATGCATCGCTCTGACAGAGGGCCAGGGAGAGGAGAACAAAGCCGGGGTATACGGTATGCTGACCAGTGGGGGAGGGGTGGTGCTGGGCCCCGAGGGCTTCTCCAGAATCCCGACCCCATAGGATGCCGTGCTCCTGGGCAGTGACTCTGGAAGATGAACAGGCACTTTTGTAAGAGGTAGGGATCAAGGGAGGTTTGTTGGCTCAGACCAGCATGTTCTCTGAGGGCTGACTTTTGTTGTTATTCATTCGCTTAGTTGTGTCCAACTCTTTGTGACCCCATGGACTGCAGCACGCCAGGCCTCTCTGTCCTTCACCGTCTCCAGGAGCTTGATCAAACTCATGTCCATTGAGTCAGTGATGCCATCCAACCATCTCATTCTCCTTTTTGCCTTCAATCTTTCCCAGCATCAGGGTCTTTTCCAATGAGTTGGCTCTTCGTATCAAGTGGGCAAAGTATTGGAGCTGCAGCTTCAGCATCAGTCCTTCCAATGAATATTCAGGATTGGTTTCCTTTGGGATTGACTGGTTTGATCTCTTTGCCGTCCAAGGGACTCTCAAGAGTCTTCTCCAGCACCGCAGTTCAAAAGCATCAATTCTTCGGCACGCAGCCTCATCATTTGTTGGGGTAGTACAATGAGGTAATATGTGGTACATTTTTCTGAGGCCCCTGGCGTTTCAAGGGTCAGTGGATCACTGTTAGGTTCTCTTGGTTTAAATGGAGATGGACCATTACCCTCTTCTTCAAGGTAACTGATTCTCACAAGGCAGTGCAAGATTAGATTTATGGTTGTGACTTAATATGTTGACTCTGAAGTGAGAGTAGACAAGCCCTAACAAGGGAACCCCTTACCTCAGAGATGTAGGGTCAGGCAATATCCTTGGACTAAAGAATGAGGACTTTCCTGAAGACTCAAACAGTAAAGAATTAAACTGTAATGCAGGAGACCTGGGTTTGATCTCTGGGTCGGGAAGATCCCCTGGAGAAGGAAATGGCAACCCACCCCAATATTCTTGCCTGGAGAATTCCATGGACAGAGGAGACTGGTGGGCTACAGTCCATGGGGTCACAAAGAGTCAGACATGACTGAGCGACTAACACACACAAAGAATTGGAACAGGTACCAGGAAGCTAAATGGGATTGTGACAGGACTCAGCTCAAAGGGCACAGGGAGCTTCAAGTCAGAGGTTACAGAGGCTTTGAGGTCAAGAAATACATGACCCGGAAACCAGAGAAGGTGCCCAAGGCTGAAGAAGCCATCTCGGGAATAGCCTTCCAGCATTCACTGTTGGGAACCAGCAGGGCCTTGTTCTCTGGCTGCTTCAAGAGTTGTTTAAGTCTAGGAGGTCTCAGAAGTGAGTATCTTCACAGGTCATACGGACAAGTATGGGTGCAACCAGGAAAATATGTCTTCTAAATCAGAACCTGCTGACTCCACTCTAAGACTGTGAGCATGTCCCACAGCGAGACGTGTAGAAGGCTTGTTCTAGGACTGTCCCCTGGTAGACAGACTTGCTAAGTGAAAGTTGGTACATTCTTGATTGGAGAACTTTTTATTTTTAACGTGCATGTATATTTCTAAGAGAAAATATGGTAAGATTGGTTTCCCAAACTGGTTTTATCATGGACCCTTTTCTCCTTCAGAAGAAATCCCAGCTCCTATGGCTCTTTGCCGTCTTTACTCCTGGAGCTTCTGCCGTAAACCTCATCCTCACTTCTCAGGGGTATGTAGAACCGTCTGGCACGTGGCCTCATTCCCAGGCCCCTACTACTCATGTAGGGGGCATAAAGTGAGGCTGTAGACAGCATAAAGGTGGGGCCCCTGCTTGACTACTTCTCTCTGGCACAGAGTGGGGCCCCAAACACTGTGTGTTTGTGAGTGACTATTCTTCAANGGAGCTTCTGCCGTAAACCTCATCCTCACTTCTCAGGGGTATGTAGAACCGTCTGGCACGTGGCCTCATTCCCAGGCCCCTACTACTCATGTAGGGGGCATAAAGTGAGGCTGTAGACAGCATAAAGGTGGGGCCCCTGCTTGACTACTTCTCTCTGGCACAGAGTGGGGCCCCAAACACTGTGTGTTTGTGAGTGACTATTCTTCAAGTGAATGCATGAATCTAGTTATGCCAGACTGTACAGATAGCACCTTGAATGTTCAGAATTAAATAGTCAGCTGACACAAAGTGATTGCTGAGGTGATTTTGTGTAAGACAAAGAATCAGGAGATGTGAGTGCTTGTCCTAACTTGGTACTTTTTTTGTTTCACCTATCCAAACTTGTAATAATCCTGCCCATTGTACTTCAAAACAGTCATGAAAATAGTTTGCAAAAATTAAACTCTCCACAGATATAAAATATGTTCTTAATATTTTCCATTGGAATTAGTCTCAGCTATTTTATTATTTATTTCTTTGGCTGCAGCAGGTTTTCGTTGGAGTACACAGGGTTTAGTTCCCTGACCAGGGACTGAACCTGGGCCCCCTGCACTGGGAGTGTGGAGTCTTAACCACTGGACCCCAGGGAAGTCTCAGTTCCAGCTATTAAAAGTCTGTTGGGCCCTTCAGTGGGGCTTCCTGGTGGCTCAGTGGTCCACCTGCCAATACAGGAGACTAAGACGTGTGTTCAGTCCTTGGGTTCGTAAGATCCCCTGGAGGCGGGCATGGCAACCCACTCCAGCATTCCTGTATGGAGAATCCCATGGACAGGGGAGCCTGGTGGGCAACAGTCCATAGGGTCACAAAGAGTTGGACACAAGCAACTGAGCAGGCACACAGGCCCTTCAGTGTCTAGTCTGAAAATGTAGGCATGTGGAAGTGAAGGCTGCCTCCAAGTATGTTTTGTAACCACAGGCTTTGCAAGCTTAAAGGGAAAAGGGAGATGGAACAAGAATGGGCTATTTTTTTTTTCCAGCTCTTTTATAGTGGGTAGTGTTTATTTTAAGCACTTTCCCAAATCAGTTGTGTTTCTTTTATGCTGCTGCACCCGAGGAATGATGCATTTTTGTGAAAATTTTCACCTGCCCCGACCCACCCCTGAACTTGCTTATCTGGAGGTGCCATGATCTTCATGTGGTTCCTGCAAAAACTCTGCTGAGGCGCCTGCCTTGGGTAGAGCCACCAAAGCACCGCCGGGAAAAGGGTTGGGGCCTGTTATTGCTCGTGCAGCTCTTCCATCTGCACCTACCCTACAGCACTTCGTTTTTATTTTTATATTTTGGAAAGGGTGCGTAGAAGGAAAGTAAGCTACTTTGATGGGGGAGGAATTGGGACTTAGATCAGACCCGCAACTGCAGTGACTAAGAAAAAGAGCTCATTTGTCCAAACTGCATTGTAAGTTATGTTTGATTGGGAAGGTTAAATTTAAATGTCATGGCTACACATAATGTATGAACACATAGTGACCTTATTTTCTTAACCCTGAGTCATAGACCAGTCTAAAGATTTTATCTATTTCTTAAGCACTTACGTGAACAGTCTTCAATCAGCATGAGGATTAAACCACATGTAGATTTCAACAACTCTCTGTGTTGGAAATGAAATTATTTGAAACCAGGTCCTTGGGAAATCTGGACTGTGGCCATGTCTGCCCTGTGCCTTGGGAGAGAAAAAGAGACTTGGAAGATCGTGCTGTTTGCCAAGCGGGTCAAGAGGCTCCTCTGTCCCAGATGACAGCTGGCGCACACACAGGCATGCTACTCTCTCTAACTTTATCTTTTCCTGGTAAAGAAATAGCAACTATATTTGCCACCCTACTTCTCTTCAGGAAGGCAGCAAAGCATTTGCATAGTGATTCTGGCATTTTTAATCATTTCTTCAGTGTAAATGGTTACTATCAGGTAGAAAGAGCCTGTTTATAGGAGGCCATAGGTAATGGGAAAAATCCAGGAAACAATAATTATGACCGTTTTTGTATGCATATAACACCAGCTCTAGATGGAATTTCTTAAAGGGAGTTAGTCTAGTATGCTGGGCATGTTCAGCTGTTCGGAGCACTCTGTGGGAGAAATGAATAATACAGGAGAATCAATGAATGAGTTCCTGTGGCTATTCCAAAGCGGTCTAGCACCTGCACAGAAACATCAACGCTTGTGGTGTCCGGTTGGAGAGCACAGGGTTACACAGTTGGTTTCCCAAACCCAAAACTTTCTCTCTGAAACATCTGGTCACAAAAGGTGCCTCTCTGGGACCTGTTGTCTCCTGGCTTATTCAAATAACGATGACGTTAGGAACCTTCCAGGGCTCCAGGGCTCTTCTTCACGCTCAGTGACAAGGACAACAGAAGCCTCATCAATCGGCCAATGACCTTCCCTCCTGTGGTTTGGATTCTGTTCCTGGGCCTCTGGCTTTTCATCCATGGTTGTCTGCCCTCGCTTCAGCCCAGCTGGCCCACATTACCCTGGGTCCTGTGAGTGTACGTGGCTCAGCCTTGGGTAATTAAGTTATCTGATTTTTTTTCATTTTCTTTCTCCTGGGTGGCTAATTTTGTTTGAGATTTCACAGTGCTTCTAAATTTATATATGTAAACAAACAAGGACATGCCTTTCTTTAGATCATTTATTAGATTCAAAATTAGGAAGAGTTTTTTTTAACCTTTGTACAATTGAGCTGATGGAAGTCGCTGTTGGATGTGGGTGTTGTAGATGTTCGCAAGTGTCTCTGCAGAAGAATCCTCATTCCCTTCCCATCATGCCTGCCTATTTCAGATTTGACACACTGAGGGTCAGTGAGCGAATGTGTGTCAGTCAGAGGAGAGCATGTCTAGGTCATTTTCCAATGGAAAGCAAAATGGCCTTCTTCCTTTAGGTTTTGGAAACCTCTAGAGGGTATTCCAGAGAAGGCAATGGCACCCCACTCCAGTACTCTTTCCTGGAAAATCCCATGGACGGAAGAGCCTCGTAGGCTGCAGTCCATGGGGTTTGCTAAGAGTCAGACACGACTGAGTGACTTCACTTTCACTTCTCACTTTTATGCATTGGAGAAGAAAATGGCAACCCACTCCAGTGTTCTTGCCTGGAGAATCCCAGGGATGGGTGAGCCTGGTGGGCTGCCATCTATGGAGTCGCACAGAGTCGGACACAACTGAAGTGACTTAGCAGCAGCAGCAGCAGCAGCAGAGGGTATTCACTGCAATGTTCACATCAAAGCTTCCAGATCAGAAATTAGAATTCACTTTCTCTACATAAAGGGAGAATCAGATCAATCAGAACATCATTAAGGGAGTGTTTGCAATATCAGGAAACATTAACCTTAGGAACTTAGATAAATGGTGTGTAGAACTTTACGTTTAATAGAATGTCTCTTCAATGTGCCATAAATCAATCACTATTTTTGAATAGAAAAAAGAATAGGACAATATTTGTTGTGACATACTTGGGATGTGGGCGCTCTATTAGTGTCCTATTGCTTCTATAACAAGTCACCACAAATTGAGTGCCTGAAACAACANAGCCTCTTACTTTCCAGTAAGGGGGAAAAAAAAGCTTGATCATGCATTTTGGTAAGGAATCTAATATGCTGTGTGATGAGGTCTTGGTGCAGTAGGGTTTTTTGTTTGTTTGTTTTTACATGTTGGGATTTGACATGGCTGGACACCCCACTTATCCTCACTGCCAAGGACAGCAGTGAGCCTCTTCCATCCCATCTCCAGAACCATGTGCCCTTCCATTTAATGTAACAGTTGCAAGAGCAGCTAATATTAAATGAAGCTCCTTGCAACCATACCAGTGTGCTAAGTAATAAAGGACTTTAGACCCTGCCTGATCTGAATATAGAATTTGCAAATTGCTGTTTGTTCCTCTCCTCGGATAGGATGTAAATACCACGTACGTGGAGCAGTCAGTGTAAAGCTGTGGTTCTTACACCTCCTTCCTAAAGGTTGCAGCCAGTTGTTGCATGAAGGTGGTACAAATCTGTCTGCTACACTCTTCTGCCCAATTAAGTGCTTCCTGTACACCCTGATGAGAAACCTGACAGTTACCATCGGTCCATGCATTCGCAGGCCTGAGCTCTCCCTGTGGGAGGCTATATTATGGGAGGCAGTGACTCTCCGCAGGAAAGAGTCTCTGCTTTCAAGTTCGAACAACCTGGGTTTAAATCTTGACACAACCACTTAACTGTGGTTTTGTGATGTTTCTCACTTTCTCTTAACAACTGTCTTTTTGCAAGAAAGATAGACGTAGTGATACCTACACTGTAAAACCACTGGGAGGGTTAAATAAGGAGTCACATAGGAAACACCTAGCATCAGCGCAGTGCTCC
Source organism: Neotragus moschatus (assembly GCA_006410615.1). Taxonomy (NCBI): domain Eukaryota; kingdom Metazoa; phylum Chordata; class Mammalia; order Artiodactyla; family Bovidae; genus Neotragus; species Neotragus moschatus. Next base: position 981,418 of record SJYA01001948.1, on the reverse strand, counting down.
AGACGGCAGCTAACGATGCTATCAACATGCCGTTGTTGTTGTTCTGTTGTGAAGTCATGTCTGACTCTTTGCGACCCCATGAACTGCAGCATGCCAGGCTTCCCTGTCCTTCACTACCTCCCAGAGTTTAATCAAACTCAGGTCTTTTGAGTCAGTGGTGCCACCCAACCATCTCATCCTCTGTCACCCCCTTCTTCTCTTGCCCTCAGTCTTTCCCAGCATCAGAGTCTTTTCCAATGGGTCAGCTCTTCATATCAGGTGGCCAAAGTATTGGAGCTTCAACTTCAGCATCAGTCCTTCCAATGAAAGGACTAACGTGCTGTTCAGTTCAGTTCAGTCGCTCAGTCGTGTCCAACTCTTTGCAGCCCCATGAACTGCAGCACGCCAGGCTTTCCTGTCCATCACCAACTCCTGGAGCTTACTGAAATTCGTGTCCATCGAGTCAGTGATGCCATCCGACCATCTCATCCTCTGTCATCCCCTTCTCCTCCCAGCATCAATCTTTCCTATTAGCTCACCCATTAAAAATATCCTTCCTTTGCCCCCTCTTCCCCTGCCAACAACTACCCCATGTTCTTGCACACCTTTTGAACAGCTCTTCCAATAAGGGCTCATATCCAGTGGCTCTAACCTTCCTCCTTACCTCTGCTCCTAAGCCCACTCCAGCAGGGTTGGCCCACTTCTCCAAGGCTACTCTTCTTGTCATGCCTCTCCAAGGCTACTCCAAGGCCAGAGCATTCCCATCAGCAGCATTTGATAGATAAGATCCTTCCTTCCTCCATGATGTGATTTTCCCCTTGGCTTCAGGACAACACACTTCCTTGGTTTCCTCCTGTCTCAGTGGCTGTTCCCTCTCTGTCTCTGTGGCTGAGTTCCTGATCCTTAGACACTGTGGGACCCGGGACTCAGCACCTGTTCCCCTTTTCTATCAGTATCTGTTCCCTTGATGATCCCATCCAGTCTTCTGGTTTTGAATACCATCTTAGCCAGTGAGTCCCAAATCTATATTACCAGCCTGAAATTCAGCCCCAGGTTCCTCATATCCAGCTGCCTCCTGGACTCTCCTCTTGAAATCAAGTCAGCATCCCAAGCACTGTGCGGTAGTCGGAGTTCTCCAGAGAAACAGAACCAATAGGAAGTATGTATATGGGCTTCTCAACTGGCTCAGTGGGTAAAGAATCCGCCTGCAGTGCAGAGAGGCAGGAGAAGCAGGTTTGATTCCTGAGTCAGGAAGATCCCTTGGAGGAGGGCATAGCCACTCACTCCAGTATTCTTGCATGGAGAACCCCATGAATAGAGGAACCTGGCAGGCTACATAGTCCATGGGGTTGCAAAGAGTTGGACATGACTGAATGACTGAGCATGAGCTCACATGTATTATGTATTATAAGGATTATGGATGCAGGCAAGTCCCAAGGTGTCTGCAAAATGAGTCAGCAAACTGGACACCCAGGAGAGCTGATGGTGTGGCTCTAGCCTGAAGCCAAAGGCATGAGAACCAGGAGAAGCAATGGTTTCATTCTTGTCTGAAGGCTAGTAGGTTTAAGACCCTAGGAAGAGCTGATGTTTCAATCTGAGTCTAAAGACAGAAAATAAAGGCCACGTCCAAGTGTGAACATAGTCAAGCAGGAAGAATAGAAGCCCATTCTCTCTTGTTCACAGGCAAGTGAGACTTTCTGTTCTGTGCAGGCCATCAAGGGATTGGATGAGGCCCACCCACACTGGGAGGGCAGTCTTCTCTACTCAGTCTGCCAATTCAAATGTTAGTTTAATCCAAAAGCACCCAGTGAATAATGTTTGACCAAATACCTGGCACTTTATGTACCAGCCAAACTGATACACAAAATTAACCATCACACGCAGCATGTCCAACAACTGGACTCCTGATCTTTGGGACAAAAGTTAACTCTCCGCATGCCTTGCCTCTCACTGGTTATCAACTGCATCCTTCCAGTTTGTCTCAAGTGAAAACCCTTGGAGCTTCCTTGACTCTTCTCCTCTCACACTTCACAGACAACCTGTCAGAAAAGTCTGTTTACTGACAAAACCCTTTCAGAATTCAACCATAGCTGGTTCCTTTCATTGCTAACAGCCCAATGGGAGCCACCATCCTTGCTCATGGGGACTTATGTAGACATCACATTTAAGGTTGCTGCCACCAGCTCTCTTGCTCTCCTCTGCTCCAATTTTGTCCACATGCACTTCTCGCCTTTTATATACCACATAATTTCCTTATTTATTCGGCCTGCCATTTTTCTGTCTGCTGCTGATAGACTGCCTAGAACAGTACCTGAGATGTAAGTATACTTGCAATACATGTTTTCAGTTGAATTTCCACTGTAGAGATGAGGAAACGGAGGCTTAAAAGAACTGAGTAATTTGCCAGGGGACATCATTAATAATAGTAAAGCTATTCTAAAACAGTACTTAACAGCGTCACAGGCAAGAAGCCCTGAGGTTAGGCAAGTTTCTGCAAATGGTTGTTAGACATCTATTTTCCATTTTTCATGAAAAACAGACCGCATTTAGAAAGCAATGTCTATTGGTCAGTGCTAATTCACCTGATTATGCTTGACCATAGGAAAAGGCTTATTCTCTATTCTTGTCTCATTGCCTTTCATTCATCTGATAAAATTTTCTTGCTGTGAAATATTTCCATCTTTCAGTCACTAATAGATTAACACCATGCCTTTTTTTTTTTTTTTCTTTTTGACCCTTAAGAAGCCAAGCCAGGCATTGCTTTGAGCTTTCCTTATAAGTTAATGTTTTTATCTTATAATACTTATAATGGTATCAAATTATTTCACAAGAGCAAAATTGAGTTTTTACTATATATATCTTTGTATCATCATCTGCAAATATGAGGTGAGCTCGTACTCTATGTGGCTCCATGATTGGGCTGGAGAACTAAAGACGTTTCCAGAAAATTTTGGTCTGTTAGGGGAAATGTGTGTGTTTTACTGGAATATTGATTTGGCTTCTTCACAGAGACTAAATAACAGCGCCTTAAACAAGATAGAAGGATTGCCTTTCACCACCACCCCCAGCCCATCTCTGTCTCCTCCTTCAGCTGATAAACAACCGAGAGGAAAGATTGGCTCCCAAGGCCTCGTGGGGCCCAGCTCCCTCCGTACTGCTGTCCCACCATGATCTGTTGGACTGCTCTCCTGATGGCAGAATTTAGCTCACACCCCACATACATGTTTCAGGCCCTGAGAAGGGAGGAGTAGGAAATATGAGCCAATGGATTCTTTTTAAGGATATGACTCAGAAGTTGCACAGCTCACTTCTGCTCATATTCCACTGGACACAGCTTAGTCACATGACCATACTTAAGATAAGTCAAGAAGCATAGTTTATAGGGGAGCCATATGTCCAGCTTGACAGATTCTGTTATCAAGAGTACTGGAGTACTGGAAGACAAATAAAAGTCCTCACTCAGACAAATCTGTAAATATTTCTGTAACTGACTATATAATAAGGTCTTAAAGGGCAGGGCTGAATCTCACATTCTCAGCACCTGGCACATGGTGAGCATTCAATAAATGTTTGTTGATTGGATGATTTGGTTCATGCACTTTCATCCAAGAGACTTTTGCAGAGAGCTTTTATTATAATGCCCAGAACAAACACTATTCAATCCCAAGGTAAATACTGCAGGAAAATAAATGTCAGAAGGCAACATGGTCATAGATTGGCTCTCTGTACACTTAAACACCCCTTCAAGTTAAGCTATAGAGGCCGCCTGTTGTAAAACAGATGCAGAAGATAGACTCGGACGAAAAAGGATTCGTGTTCCAGCTGAGAAGCTGCTTCATTAATGCACCCTGAGATCAAGCTACTGCCCCAGCAAATTTGCTGACCTAATTTTGGGAACAAAAAGCCAGAGGTAAATGTGGATTCATGGCAGACTGCATTCCCTTCTTAATTCATCATGCTTCATGGAAACCAGAATCCCAGGCTTCCCCTCCCCCAGGTAGCAGTTAAGCTGGTAGAATTGTTCTCTCTGGTCCATAAGGAAGTGAAAATAGATCCTCCTGGAGGAAGTAAATAGAGCAGCAATAAAGCGTTCCCTCCCCCTGAATCGGAACATCTGTTCAAACTTTTCGCTGCTCCCATGAGGAAGGGGACAGAGCATAAGGCTCCCAGCGACCAAGGAGAAACCTCATCTACCAGTATTCTGCTAACGACTTATGCTCATTCCGCCTGAACTGGGCTGGGTTTGTCTCTACAATGCCTTTGAAGGAAGGCCAAGCTGGGTATATAAATAGTAAACAGGAGCATAAAGGGTGATGTTTATCATATTCATGAGACCAAAGCTTTGCAGGACTTAACTTCATGAATGACTGAATTTAAATGACTGCTGCTCATGCCAAATGAGCTGCAGATTCAGGAGCAGAGGGCTCCACCACACCTTAGTTTGAAACTTATGGTTAAAATAAAAGTTCAGTTGCTCTATGGACTTGAAAAGAAAAAATCCTCTGCTCTATGGTTTTGGAATTTCACTAATGCACACAGACCTTTCTTCATTTATCTGAATTAGCAAGAAGTTGACTGTGTCTGGCTAAGTTAGCCAGACACTCTCCTGGAACCTCAGTTATGTTTAATCTAGATGTCAGTTTGCATTCGCTATAGGATGAATGGAGGTTCCTTCCCTCTTGTTTTCTCATCTATTCTTCCCAGAGTATTTAGCAGTATGGCCTTTGGCCCATTCCTTTCTTCTGCCAGTGTAGAAGGGTTGGCTGCTGGCTGCTCAGCTGGGCCCACAGCTGGCTCTTGTTTCCAGCTACTTCAGAGCCCACGGGTTAGGGGTAAAGCCACATGATAAGCATTGTAAAAATAAAGTCCATTGCTAGCTAGGCCAGCCAAACAGCATAGGAGGAGTGGAAAATCCAGGCTCCATGTTCTTGGCATGACAGATTATCAGTATCTGAGGTGTTCCAGTGGGAGAGATGGGATAAGCTGTCCTCTAACCAAGCCTAATCTGTGTATTACCAGTCAGTAGCTCTTGGAGACTCATTTCAGAACTGGGCTAATGGGACCTTGTTTACAGACCACCATCTTGACTGGGGTCTGATCTGGCTTTGGAAATTCAGTCAGAAGGCAGGAGTGGTTGTCCTTTATTGAATTTATAAGGGAGAGGAAGTATTGGAAACTGTTTAATTAGGGACCAGGTCAAGTCTCTCTCCTTTGACGTGGTCTACTGATGATACATTTTTACCCAACGGCTTCCCCAGTGGCTCAGCAGTAAAGAATCCGCCTGCGATTCAAAAGACTCAGAAGGCTTTGGGTTCGATCCCTGGGTCGGGAAGATCCCCTGGAGGAGGGCATGGTAACCCACTCCCATGTTTTTGCCTGAAGAATCCCATGNAAAAAAAAAAAAGTAGAAAAGAAGACGTTGCTGTCCCTGGCTGAGATTAGGCAGGCACCTGGTGTTTTCTCAAGACCCACCTGAAATTCAGATGAGAGCTCCTAACAGGAGAATAAACGGGGCTTTGTCTTCCTTTTCCTGCTTACAATTTCCCGTCTGTAGCAGGGGATTAAAGGCAAGTCTTTCCCTTCCTCCTTCCTCTCTCGTCCTCTCCTCTGTCCCTCAGTTTTCTTGTCTTTAAAGACTCTGACAAGCTCTCCGGCGTGTTGCCTATGCTTTCCAGAGAGAATCTTTGTAAAGAGTTCCTCCAGCCAGTGGCATGGAAGCACCTTGTAAGTCAGCAAGACATTTTGTTGTAAAACTTTCTCATTATCAGCATTCACTACTGTTCCATTTTATGAATGCTTCTTTGTCTTCCAAAAAGTTCTTCAGATTAAGCAACGCTGATATTGAAAGTGAGGGCAGTTTCTGCTTGTCTGCTTGGTTGAATTGCAGATGGTTGCCATGAATGTTACAATGCCAAGTTCCTATAGGTGAGTTAAATGTATTTATGAAATAGGTTACAGATGAAAGTGGAGAAAGCTTCCTTATTATCCAGTTGAGTCACGGGATTATTCTTTCTAGGTAAAAGAGCTCTTAGAGCTACATATGGCTCGACTATCCTATTCAGTTGGGATAGAGCTTTTTTCCTATTATTGGATGCATAGATTCAAATTCAGTTACCAAAAAAAAGTGCTCTGCACACCCTTCATGCCAGCAGTATGCTAAGCACTAGAGATATGCAGATCTATAAGGACCAGCCTTGCTATTGAGGTGTTCATAATTCCTCCAGAGAACATTCACCAGCCAACCGCAGCTCTCTTTGTCATCTGGTAAGCACTATTGCAAAGATACGTGCTGGAGGCATATGGTGGGGGAGGCGGTGGGACAGGGTGGGTGGGATATCATAAACCCAAAGAGTACAAGCGCGGGACCTTTGATACCAGATGTCATTATCAGCTGGGTAAACAAGTTAGTGAATGAATTAAAGCCTGACTCTTATTGTTATTTGGGATTCAAAGGAACACTAGAATGGCATGTAATGTGCTCACAACAGTGTTTGACACCTAGAACATGCTCCACGGATGCTCGTTTGTAGCTTAAGAGTAAGCAGTTGATTCGGGCTTTATTGGTAGGTGTCTGGGCAGTATGAGGAAAAGTCCCATAGACCATACAGGAGACACCTGAGGTGAGATGGGGGCACAGGACACATAAAAAGAGCCTGCTCCTCCCGGTGGTTGGGGCAGGAGTGAGTGGAGAGAGGGTCAAGAGGTTTAAGACAGGCTGGGGCCAGATTGCTCAGCGATTTGTAATGTCAGACTGAGGGATTAGATTTGACATTAAAGTGGGGTGTCACTGGTATTTGCAAGCAAGAAGGCAGCACAGAGATGTGAGTTTTAGCTGATAGCTGATAGCCATCGGATAGCTGCAGGGGGAGTAGTCTGGAGGGGAAGCTCATTAGGAAATGAATATACCAGTGCAAGCAAGATATTACATTCACAGTCACTGTTTGTACTTGGTGAAAGCCTGAGCATCTGGGCATTTCTCTGAGAACAAATAAAGCCAGAGTCGCCAAAAGATAGAGAAAGAGAAAACAATGCCATACATTTCATACATTTTTCTGAGATAGAACTGATAAAAACTGATGACTATCTGGAACACGAGGTGATGGAGAATGACAAGTGAGAAATAATTTCATGGGAAAATGAGATCTTCCAGACCCCTGGAATTCAGACATACTTCATCAGCACTAGGAAAGATGTTTTAGACCCCTGGAATTCAAACATACTTCATCGGCACTAGGAAAGAATGCCAGCCACTTCTCTCCTAGACTTTCTCCTCCTCTCCATCTTGCTCTTTGGGGGAGAAATTGCAGGGACCAGTAGTGGCAAGCCCTCTCTCAGCAGCTGGTCCAGCAGCCTTTGGGGGTGAAGTCACGTTCTGCATTGTCTCCCAAAGAGATCATGAAAATGGAGTGACCCGTGAAAAAGCAATGAATGGCTTTGGACCATATTCTCACGGCACTTCGAATGTTTAACTAATTTTCTTTTTAAAAGAGAGACCAGATCTTGACTTTGGAAGGTTGTTTTTCCCATCAAGGTGGAAATGTTATGAGAGGTGATATCAGAAAACGGAAAACATGAAGTTATCTGATGAGATGTTGAGGACGGGATCTAAGGCTATGTTAGGTAAACAGTTGGAGCTGGAGTGGTGATGTGTAAATATTTACATGGAACTTAAGAGGAAACAAGGAGAGGGAAAAGAATTACAGTGTGAGATAGTTTCTGGTCATTGGAAAGATATTCATGAAAGAATAACAAAATCTTGAAAAGAAGACAGAGACATATGAGGCTATTGTCTTTGACTTTGTGAATTCTCTCAGAAGTTACTAGTAACACTCTTATTGGAAAGATGGCTATGTGGCATAATTTATTGCTGTGGGTGAATAAGAATCAATATAACTTATATACTAAATGGTAGAGTTTCTAGTGGGATGCATTTAATAATCATGAAAGAAAACACACTTTGTAGAGTGTGTGTTTGAGCCAGTTTCTTACCAGGATAATCTCATCCAGCCAGATTCTCATCAGATGCATTTGTAACTAGTGAATTGTTCTACAAACTGGGGTTTAAGTGAAGTTGCATTCCTCCTGATCTTTACTTAAATCTGTGGAACTCTCATACACCCTCAGTTCAGTTCAGTTCAGTCACTCAGTCGTGTCCGACTCTTTGCGACCCCATGAATCGCAGCACGCCAGGCCTCCTTGTCCATCACCAACTCCCAGAGTTCACTCAGACTCACGCCCATCGAGTCAGTGATGCCATCCAGCCATCTCATCCTCAGTCGTCCCCTTCTCCTCCTGCCCCCAATCCCTCCCAGCATCAGAGTCTTTTCCAATGAGTCAACTCTTCGCATGAGGTGGCCAAAGTACTGGAGTTTCAGCTTTTAGTATCATTCCTTCCAAAGAAATCCCAGGGCCGATCTCCTTCATAATGGACTGGTTGGATCTCCTTGCAGTCCAAGGGACTCTCAAGAGTCTTCTCCAACACCACAGTTCAAAAGCATCAATTCTTCAGCGCTCAGCCTTCTTCACAGTCCAACTCTCACATCCTATTAGCAGGCAAATCAGTATATCTCTCTTGGTCCGCCCCCTTCCCTTAACTGTTCAGCATTCTCCAAGGCTCATTCAGTTCCATGGCAGCGCTCACCTTCCACGTGCCTCACCTAGGCTGCTGAGGCCTCACTGGCCTGCCGTGTTCTTGCTTCTCACCGTCACACAGTGGTGGTGTTGAGCACTGGTCCCATGTAGTGTGACAGTCACTGCTTGTCCATTGCTGTGGGGAATCCTAGCTAGTCCTGCTGATCACTCAGGCCAAGAGAGCATCCCAACCAAGAAAGTGAAAACTCTTCAGAACACAGATCAGCCCCAGTTGTGCCGAGTCAAAGCCTCTAAGCATCTACCACCTCATGGCATCTTTTTCTCAACTCTTTCACCCAGATAGAGTACCTGCTTTTCCATTAAATCCTCAGCATGAAGGATCTTGAAATACTTCTTTCCATAGACAATACGGCCACTAGCTCCCCATTTATACTTACAAATGAGGCCACTTCTGATCTGATTTTTCCATTTGTCTTAATAAAAATGAGACAGGAGAGAGATGTCCCTAGTGGTCCAGTGGTTAAGACTCCATGCTCCCAATGCAGAGGGCACGGCTTCGATCCCTGGTTTGGGAATGAAGATCCTGCGTGATGCCTGGCATAGACCAAAAAGACTAGAATTTTAAAAAAATTTTGAAAAAAATAACTGGCAGGAGCTCCTCTTTAAAAAAAAGAGGGGGAACAAATATTTGATCTCCGATAGATCTCCTCTGTAAGACACCTCAGTTTGTAGAGTGCATTTAAGAATTAGTCTGCTTCTTACTCTCTGCATATCAATCATAATTCCAGAATTCAAAGTATTCCTAGTTCAAGCTTAGACCATAATGGGATTAACACACTGGGACTCTCTTGTTGCCACTACTGTATATGTTCATTGGGTGAAACAACCACCACAACAACTCTGGTTTGCCACTTAGCCCCACATTCCCAAAGATAACAATCTTGCTTGGGCATAGAGGCCAAAAGGTCACCCATAAAAGGTTTGCTTTTTCCTGTTCTGCTATTTACAAGGCAGTGCTGATCCTTAGTTGAAGAGGATTTCAGCCAAAAATAGAAAGGTAGACAGTGATGTATTTCCCTAGCTTTTCAAAACCTATTACCTCATTTCTTCCAGCAAGACTTACGATGTGAGATGCAGGCTGGTAGGAGGCTGCTGCTGGAAAGGAGACCAGTGAAATAAAGAGAAAGTGATTTTTGAAAGAAAGGAGAGAATGGGATGAGTGGTAGACAGAAGAGGTGGTGAAGTGTGGTAGGTACTGTGCTTGAAATCTCTCTGTTAAATATGAACCTTGATGACTGTTGGATCCACCTTTATCCAAAGGCAGGTGTGCTGGGTGTGGTTGACAGAGCATAGCTAAATAGGCCAAACTAAGCTCACATTTACCATGATTAAGGTAAATCATGGTAATTTATTGTCCAAACAGCACTATTTTCGAGGGTATTAATATTACTCTACTACTAATAAAGCCAGGGTAACAGGTATAAACCAGGATATTGTAGGCACACCAGGAGTTATGGTAATCCTAATCAGGATAGATCTATATTTTGAAGATGCTATATTTAAATCCCCTGGAGAAGGGAATGGGAACCCACTTCAGTATTCTCGGCTGGAGAATGCCCATGGTCAGAGGAGCCTGCCGGGCTACAGACCATGGGGGTCGCAAAGAGTCGGACACGACTGAGTGACCAACATTACAACACTAGCACTATATTTAAAAATTGAGCTATTAACTGTGAAAAATACATTGTTCTGATATTTGTGGGAGCTGTAAAAAAAAAAAAAAACTATACCACCTCAAGGAACTGACAATCTGGCCATAGAGAAAAGACTCATACACAAAGAAATTGGCAGGAATCATTTGACATAATGTCTAACCAAGCACCAAATAAATAATAGTCATGGTTTGTCATTGACACCTCAACAAAGCTGGGAAAAATGATAGTCATAGGCTTTGGTAGAAAGAGCAATGGCCTTGAGGGCAGAACACTGGTGTTGAGTCATGGATTTGTCTTTAAGTGGATGACATTGGGCACCCATTTATTTTGTTGAATTGAGTGATTCATTCATTCAGTAAACACAAGGATTTGCTCTGTGCCATTGAAGAAGGAACTGGCAACCCACACCAGTGTTCTTGCCTGGAGAATCCCAGGGACGGGGGAGCCTAGTGGGCTGCCGTCTCTGGGGTCGCACAGCGTCGGACACGACTGAAGCGACTTAGCAGCAGCAGCGGCACTATATCACAGGAACAAAAGAGCAAAACCTTTACAGAAACATACTTGAGGTCAAGCTGCAGCTTTGTCACTACCTGAGACTTGAACTTATCGCTTAAACTCTCTGAGCTTCAGTTTTCTCATCTGTTGTGTGGTGATAATAACCCAACTTACAGAGTTGTGGTAAGCCCTTGTAAATGAGGAAATAGTCAGATTTTGTATATAAAATATTGAACCATTTCAAATACACAGGAAAAGTTTGAGAAATGATAGCAATTATTCTTATTGTCCCGGGTACGGTGCTAGTTTCTGGGAATGCAAAGGGAAATCGGGGAGAGAGGCATGGATAAGAATAGACCATGGTATCTGCCTGAACACTGCCCTGGGCTGTTAGAGGGATTCCGTGAAGACATTAGGCTCAAGAGCTCCACATACTATACATCCTGTTGAACCAAGGNGCGTCGGACACGACTGAAGCGACTTAGCAGCAGCAGCGGCACTATATCACAGGAACAAAAGAGCAAAACCTTTACAGAAACATACTTGAGGTCAAGCTGCAGCTTTGTCACTACCTGAGACTTGAACTTATCGCTTAAACTCTCTGAGCTTCAGTTTTCTCATCTGTTGTGTGGTGATAATAACCCAACTTACAGAGTTGTGGTAAGCCCTTGTAAATGAGGAAATAGTCAGATTTTGTATATAAAATATTGAACCATTTCAAATACACAGGAAAAGTTTGAGAAATGATAGCAATTATTCTTATTGTCCCGGGTACGGTGCTAGTTTCTGGGAATGCAAAGGGAAATCGGGGAGAGAGGCATGGATAAGAATAGACCATGGTATCTGCCTGAACACTGCCCTGGGCTGTTAGAGGGATTCCGTGAAGACATTAGGCTCAAGAGCTCCACATACTATACATCCTGCTGAACCAAGGAAAGATATTGTAGCTGTTACTAGTGGTTGGGGCATTATCTGGCTTTTTCCCTTATCTGTTAGAAAACTAACCTGCAAGTAAGAGAGAACCCCACAGTTCTTGAATAATCAGTAAAAATATTCTCTTACAAAACAACAAGTCCAGAAGTGGAGTGTTTCCAGGATTGGTGAATTCTGTGCTTTGATGACATCATCACGAGTCCTTATCTCCTCCCTGCCTATCTCAGATGTCAGTGAACTCACTTCAGAATGACAGATATTACCTCCTCATCTCCTCACACACGAGAGGCAGAAAGAGATCCTCTCTTCCTTGCGTTTTTCCTTAATAGCTAAGAAGTCCCTCCTTGCAGTATAACCAATAAGTCTCAACTGGCCAAAACTGGATTCCATGTCCATTTCTAAGCCAGTCAATGATAAAATAAAGTTACTATAATCGGCTTATGCTAAGCAAGATCTGGGCTTGCCTGGTGGCCCAGTGGTAAAGAATCCACCTGCCAACGCACAAGACGCAGGTTCCATCCCTGGGTCAGGAAGATCCCCTGGAGAACGAAATGGCAACCCACTCCAGTATTCTCGCCTGGGAAATCCCATGGACAGAGGAGCCTGTTGGGGCTACAGTCCTTGGGGTCACAAGAGTTGGACATGACTTAGTGAAGAAACAACCAGATCCACTCTCCTGGGGCTGGGAGTCCTGTCCTCTTCTCTCCTCTCATTGCCCCCTGCTGCTGCTGCTAAGTCACTTCCGTTGTATCTGACTCTGTGCACCCCAGAGACGCAGCCCATCAGGCTCCCCTGTCCCTGAGACTGTTCAGGCAAGAGCACTGGAGTGGGTTGCCATTTTCTTCTCCAGTGCGTGAAAGTGAAAAGTGAAAGGGAAGTCGCTCAGTCAACTCTTAGTGACCCCATGGACTGCAGCCCGCCAGGCTCCTCCGCCCATGGGATTTTCCAGGCAAGAGGACTGGAGTGGGCTGCCGTTGCCTCGCCCCCTGCCTCCCTACAAATAACAAGATGTTGCAGAGGATACAGAGCNAGTCAACTCTTAGTGACCCCATGGACTGCAGCCCGCCAGGCTCCTCCGCCCATGGGATTTTCCAGGCAAGAGGACTGGAGTGGGCTGCCGTTGCCTCGCCCCCTGCCTCCCTACAAATAACAAGATGTTGCAGAGGATACAGAGCACCTAAGCAGAATCAATCTCTTGTTAACAGGGAAGAAAAAAAAATGGCTGCTGGGTAACCACCTACAGTGTCTTCCACTCTGTTTCTAGTGCTAATTCCACCTCCAGAAGATCTCTTAAATCCACCTTGGTCTTTGCCCCAGTTCCCAACTNCTCAAGGCCCAGGTGAGGCCTCCTCCACCCTCTCAGCTCCTGAGCTGGGGGGAGTAGTCACTGTGCTATGAGTAAACAGAGGGATGATAGAGAAAGTGCCGGAGGTTTCCGCTTATCTCTGGAGCCAGGGCAAAGCAAGGAGCAGAGGGCATGTATTGAACTTCTGCAAACTGCTCCTGGCTTTTGGCAAATTAGTAGCTGGAAACTTAACCAGTGACATTAGTGTTTCCTGGGGAGGGACCCAAATAGAGGCAGAGAGAGGGCAAACTGCTCCTTCCTCTGTGTGTGTAAAGGTCTTTTGTACACGTTTCTTTTAAAACGTGTGTCCCGCACTGCACACTTGTTATCAGCGCTCTTCTGCAGAGATGATACCGAGGCTCTGAGATTGTCCATGAATGACCTGCCGTATAGCTGAGTGTCAGAGCACGATTTGGACCTAGATCTGTTGGACACCACAGTTTGCAGTCGAACAGTTATTCCATAATATTCCTNGTGTCCCGCACTGCACACTTGTTATCAGCGCTCTTCTGCAGAGATGATACCGAGGCTCTGAGATTGTCCATGAATGACCTGCCGTATAGCTGAGTGTCAGAGCACGATTTGGACCTAGATCTGTTGGACACCACAGTTTGCAGTCGAACAGTTATTCCATAATATTCCTTTTGTCAAAATTGGCCCCAGAAAGAGTACCACAGTCCCTACAGCAGTTGTCCTCGTCCGTCCTCCTCCTGATCCTGTTCATCGGGGAGAATGCCACTCCTGTCAATTCCAGTAATTCATTTTGGTTCTTTGGGGAAGGATTTCTGACCACAGAGACCATCCATTCTGTAGAACCATTTATGAGTCCTAATTTAGAAACAATTGAAGTGATTATAATATGAAAATTGTTTTAAAAGAAAAAGACAAATGACCTTATTTCAGGATAATGTAATTATTTTAAGGGTTTCTTTCTACGCCACAGTCAAAGCCTGGTTAGAAATAATTGTTAGAGAGCAAAACAGTGGCTTTGAAAAGTTTCACTGAGGAGATTGTAAGAGCTTAGGGAGTTAAACCCACATAGTTGACAAACGCTGCTACACAATTCCACTGATGCCCGGTGTACAGAAAACACACAGGAGCAGTACATGTGTGCACACACTCCAGGGCGAAAGGAGCAGGGGAGGCCATGGCCACCTTGAGAGAAGTGACGGTGGAAGTCACTCAGCCACGTCTGACTCTTTGCGAGGCCATGACTATGCCGTCCATGGAATTCTCCAGGCCAGAATACTGGAGTGTGTAGCCTTTCTCTTCTCCAGGGGATCTTCCCAGCCCAGGGAGTGAACACAGGTCCCCTGCATTGCAGGTGGATTCTTTACCAGCTGAGCCATAACATCCACCTTACACAGTGGTTGTACTGTGACCCTAACAAGGCTCATGTGCTCTTTAGCATCGAGAGAGCCTTACCCAGTTCTGCCCTCCAGGTTCACTTCTCTTAACCCCCATGGGTTTTGGTTGTATCAGCACAGAGACTGCATAACAGACTGGTTAAGAATCTGAATTCTGGAGCTGTGGACTTGCATCTTAATCCTGTCTCTACCACTTCTTAGCTGTGTGGTCTTGAATAACTCACTTAACCTCTCTGTGCTTCAGTTTCTCCACCTGTACAATGAGGATGATGGTAGGACCTCCTTCAGAGGGTTGTTCTGAGGATCAGATGAGCTAGTGTGTGTAAAGCACTGACCCATCGGGGGTGCTCTATAGAAATGTGAAAGTGAAAGTTGCTCAGTCATGTCAACTCTTTGTGACTCCATGGACGATATAGTCCATGGAATTCTCCAAGCCGGAATACTGGAATGGGTAGCCTGTCACTTCTCCAGGGACTCTTCCTGACCTAGAAATTGAACCAGGGTCTCCTGCACTGCAGGCAGACTCTTACCCACTGAGCTATCAGGGAAGCCCCTATAGAAATATGGTGAGTAACAAAATATCACAGCAGCCAACCAGAGCCTACCACGGGTGAGAGAGGAGACAGGTGGGGAAAAGTGTTTTGTTTTGCTTTTTATAATCTGGACCTCATATTTACAAGGGATCATACACTCAGACTCTTGTCATCATTTATCCCCATTCCAGTTTACACATTAAGTCACAGAGTTAGACTGATGAGATTGATGGATGGGAAGTTCATAATGCCACTTTAATGGGGTCCCTGGACCACAGCATCTATGGTGCACTATGATTTAACATTCTTTATGAATCCTGTAATTCACTTCTAAATATGAGGCTTCCTTGGTGGCTCAGTGGGTAAAGAATCCACCTGCAATGCAGAAGACCTGAGTCAACCCCTGGATCAGGAAGATCCCCTGGAGAAGGAAATGGTAACCCACTCCAGTATTCTTGCCTGGAAAATCCCATGGATGGAGGAGCCTGGCGGGCTACAATCCGTGGGGTCACAAGAATTGGACATGACTTAGCAACTAAGCCAACCAACCAACTCACTCCTAAATAGTATAATTAAAGAGCTTTGAATTTTTATAAGTATCGTAAAAGCATAAATTTGCTAAACATCAGTACATGGAGTACATCATGATTTTTGGAAGTCTGTTTTGGCGTGTCCTCTCACTTTTTTACAAGCTACTGGGACATACAAAAAGGAAGCTAGCCAGACCTCCTTCACAATCTGGGATCAAACCCATGCCTTTGGGGTGTTTCATGAAGTGGACATGTCTCATTTCATTAGAGGAGGAAGGTCTGAATTGCTGGTGGCAAGTCCTTCAAGTGCAAGCTTTTTTTTAAATACAACTATTAGCGTATAACCATATTCCCCCAAGCTCAGTGGGAAAAGGGGCTCCTGGAAAATAGACTTTAGGAGGAAACCATCTGGGCTTCCCGGGTGGCTCAGTGGTAAAGAACCCACCTGCCAAGCAGGAGATGCAGGTTCAATCCTTGATCAGGAAGATCCCTTGGAGAAGGAAAAGGCCACCCACTCCAGTATTCTTCCCTGGAAAATCCCATGGACAGAGGAGCCTGGAGGGCTACAGTCCAAAGAGTCCCAAAGAGTCGGACACAGCTGAGCAGCTGGGCAGCAGCAGTAGCAGGAAAGCATCTGCAGGGACACAGAACTGTGGTTGTTTTCCTGGTGCCCCAGTTAGGACGCTGCCAGCCGCGAGTCTCAAGAGCTCCAGCCCTGGCTTGCCATGGGTGCACTCTATCTCACTCCACCGGAAGTTATGAGCAACATCCCAGTGAGGGGCTCAATAATGTCCTCAAGGATTTTTCTCTTTTCTCATGTCCTCAATATCACATCATCTTCATGTTTTGTGGTCACAGGATGACAACAGCAGGTTCAGCCATCACATGGAGCTGCGGGAGAAGACCGTTTCTTTTCCTGTTCCCCCATTTTATCGGGTTTTCCATATGGCACCAGTGGTAAATGCCAGTGCAGGAGACATCAGAGATGTGGGTTTGATCCCTGGGTTGGGAAGATCCCCTGGAGGAGGGCATGGCAATCCACTCCAGTATTCTTGCCTGGAGAATCCCAAGGACAGGGAAACCTGGTGGGCAACAGTCCATAGAGTCACAAAGAGTTGGACAGGACTGAAGCAACTTAACATGCACCCGTTTTATCAGCAAGGAAAGCTTGTCCCCAAAGCTTCCTGCAGCCTTCCACTAACGTTTCACTGGCCAGAACTGAGGTTCATGCCTTCCCCAAATCAGTTCTGTGTGTGAGGAATACAACCACCGCCACTGGCTTCGACTAGTCAGAATTTGCTCAGCTTACAGTGGGGAAGAGGAGGAGGCATCAGAACCATAGCAAGGCTCTGCTGGCATGGAGCAAGGACAGAGCTTCTGGGCGTGCATCCAACAGTATGTGCCTGGGTGACTTGCAAAAGTAGAAGTGTCCAAACGGGGCTTCTTGCCGGATCCTGTTGGAACAACTTCAGTTAGATATTGTAGGATTGGCTGCTTTGGGTGCTATATTGTACTGACTTCATTGAGATTGAATCATATCTGTTACTCAGCACATATTCATTGCTTCAGATGAATCTCTGATCCCATTAACACCCACGGGAGTAACAGGAGTTATTCTACAACCAGGAGGGGGTCATAGCATCTCAGACTGGCATGCTCACAGCTACCTAGGAGCAGTCAGCAAGACTGCACAGATTTGACCTCGAAGTCCATGTTCATACCTTGCCGTCATGCAACCTCATTGTTGCAAAGTGATGTCACAGTGTTAACCTCAATGTCATTATTTCCGAATTTCATCTTGTCATGGGAGACCTGAAGTTTCTCTGGGTTTCTGGCTCAGTGATTCCCTCTCTGAGCCTTAACTTTCTTATCTATAAAGTGGGGATGACAATAGTTTGCAGAGTTATTTAAGTGAGATAATGGATGTGAAAGTCATTTGTAAAACTGTCAAGTAGTACACAAGTGAGGGTTATTCCTCATCACTAGCTGCCATTCTTTAAATGTGACACAGTGTTGCATAATGATAAAATCCCTTGAGAGTTTGGGGATTCTAACTAAGCTCCACCATTTGTTTTCCGCCTGAACTGGGAGTACGTCTTCTCCTTAAGCCTCAATCTGCTCATCTGTGAAATGGGAGAGTTGTTCTCCTCTCGTAAGATTGCTGTGCATGTGTGTATGCTAAGTCACCTCAGTCATGTCCGACTCTGTGACCCCACGGACTGTAGCCCGCCAGGCTCCTCTGTCCATGGGACTCTCCAGGCAGGAGATGGGTTGCCATGCCCTCCTCCAGAGGATCTTCCCAACCTAGGGATCAAACCCTCATCTGTTAGGTCTCCTGCCTTGGCAGGCAGATTCATTATCACAAATGCCACCTAGAAAGCCCCATAAGATTGCCAGCAAGATGAAATGAGGTAATACGCTTTTACACATTGTGCGCCTCTAACCTAATGATGTGGAGGGATCATTGGCCCGGGGACACTAAGAGGTCCTTGATGAGCTGGAGACTGATTACACAGCAAGTGACTGTGATAATGCCAAAGGACAGGGGAAGAACAGATTCATGGGAACAGGAGCGTTTCACTAACTACACATGATATCACTTTGTAATTAGGTCTTTCCCCACAAAAGAATTGTTTTGACTGAGTCCTAGCTATAACGGATTCTAATTAACTCTAGCCGCTGCACAGTGCAGAGAAAGACTGCTGTGCTATATTCCCTGGTTTCCATAGATCTGATTTTGTATATTGAAAGAAAACTTGACTCATATGAGTCAGGCTGTGAGATGGAAAGAAAATATTCTGTTGACTGATCGTCTTCCTCTAAATTTCAGTGACCAAGTTTCAAAGCCCATTTCTATCCAATTTGCTAGCGCATGATGAGTAAGTATGAGTCTGGGTATATATGCGTTTTGAACAATAAGGGATGACAGTCTGACATGGGGAAGTGTATCCCATCAGAAGAAAAATAACCAAGTTGTTTTTTTCTGAGTCAGTGGTGAGGCATTCGTAATGGAGTCATGAGATGTCCTCTTTCCTACAATTCGTAAATTTTACTTTGATCATCTAAGTCCAGGTGTGGGGCCCATGCATGAGCTGTGGGTGGTGTGGTATTGATTCCTCAGTCCTCCCGGTGGCACAAGCGTCCATCCAGCACCCTCATCTACCATCCCCAGGGTGCTGCATAAATAGTGTCCTCTCCCAGGGTGCTAAGAGACACTGAAGTCACCACTGTGTCCTGTCTCCACAACAGGAACACATGATGAGTAGAACTTCTCACAGGTATTTCTTTACTGAGCTTGACCCTAACAATGAAGACATGTGGTAAATAAACTAGTAGTCAAACAGGATCCCTGCTTAGCCTGAAACTTTGACCCTAAGATTTTTTAAACCTTGATAGGGAAAAGCTTTTATTTTTCAAGTGAGAGTGAGAGTCATTCAATTGTGTCCGAGTCTTTGCAACCCCATAGACTCTACAGTCCATGGAATTCTCCAGGCCAGAATACTGGAGTGGGTAGCCTTTCCCTTCTCCAGGGGATCTTCCCAACCCAGGGATCGAACCCAGGTCTCCCACATTGCAGGCAGATTTTTTTTTTTAAAGTTACTTAAAAATCTGCAAATACAACCTGTCTTTCTAGAGGAGGAGCTCCTCTATTACTTTGGGCTTGTTTCTCTGGCTGTGAAAAATACCCAAGTGAAGTCTGAATTGTACAAATGTTAAGTAAAGCCATGATTCTCTTTGGAAATGCAATTGTTTAAAATGCTCTAGTTTCAAAAAGCTAACTTCTTTTTTTTGCTTTGGGGAGAAGTTGGGGTAAGGGATAGTCTGCTGGTGAAGCAGAGCTAGGATTCCAATTGCTGCTAAATCGCGTCAGTCGTGTCCGACTTTGTGCGACCCCATAGACTGCAGCCCACCAGGCTCCCCCGTCCCTGGGATTTTCCAGGCAAGAACACTGGAGTGGGTTACCATTTTCTTCTCCAATGCATGAAAATGAAAAGTGAAAGTGAAGTCACTCGGTTGTGTCCGACTCTGTGCGACCCCACGGACTGCAGCCTACCAGGCTCCTCCGTCCATGGAGTCGGGTGCCATTGCCTTCTCCGAGGATTCCATTGAGATCTATCCAAAAAGATCAAGTTCACAACTGCCATGCTACACTGCCTCCAGCAGGCGAACAGTGGTGAGATGTGGTAACCGTGGCAGAAAGAAGGTTGGGTGGAGGAGTGGGAGTTGGGAGAATGATCGTGGGAAACCTTAACGCCAGGGAGGGTAGGAGTTGAGGAAAAGAGAAGGGGAGATGAAGACAAAGTGGTGATTCCTGGACTGAGCCTTGGTGGGTCTCTGACCCGTCCACCAACAATCCATATTCTCCTTGCGAGGCATGTGGGTCCCTCCTCCAAGCCAATGCCACGTGCTGTCTACATTTCAGTGTCTTTCTACCTTCTTTCAGGAGTTGAGTGAGGACTCACACTCAACTGGATGGGATGTGATTTTCCATCCAGCATCTCGGTCGAAGGATTCTTTCCCACTTACTGTTGTTATTCCAAGTATTCACCCTATTTGCATTCCCACCCAAGAAGAGAGAAACAGATCTCACATGAAACTTGGTCTTGAGATACTATTTCCAGAGCTTTACCTTTTAGCTTCATCCTCAGGGCACAATTATAGTTTGAATCTGATATGATGTCTTCGTAAATCTAAGAAGAAATTAGTTTATTGTCATCCTGTTTCTTCTGGTGTCTAAGACTAATGAAAACAGCCTCAGAATTTACAGTGTCCCTTTATAGCACAGAGCTTTTGGAGAGAGTCAGAAGAATGAAAAGCAGGGAAGGTTCAAGAGAAAAGCATCACTTTCTCTTTGTCTCACCTGTATCTACTTCCCATGTGACCATAAAATCACCTTTATGTCTTTTAACAGGTAGGGTTATAGGCAAAATTGAGTCTTTCTAAATACTTCTTAACCCAACCACGCAGTGAAAAGATCATCTGTCCTCATGGTTACCTGTGACGTGTTATTACCTTGCTGGATATTGCTCCTTGAGTATAGAGACCATGTCTTTTATGTGGAATAATGGCCTATCTAGTTGGCCAGCTGATTAGTCTCTCTGCCATTTCATCCTATATTATTCTTTGAATCCGCTGCCATATCTTGCACAGTCCTAGGCACAAGGACTTCACTTCTGGCGAAGTAATTCACAAGGAGGTAGGACCTCCTTGAATGAAGACGTTACTCTAAGCTTTTCCTAGATACCCAACTCACAGTTTTATTCTAGGAATAGTGCTTGTTCTAAGTTTTCAGTTGCATTATTTGATCTACTGGGGATAAATTTAAACATTTAAAAATATACCTTTTAATGCATATTTAAAATTCTTACAATTGAAATGAAAGAAACGATTTAAACTACACGCCCATCACTGTTGAAATTTGGATGCTTGTCTTTATTTTGGGGCTTTTATTTAAAAACGGGTCCAACTCAGTTTTGATTACTGAAGTGTGTTAATTCTGGTGCTTTTACTTCTCTTCTATGTTCTTTTATTATCACTTCCTGTTTGAATACAATCAAATTGTAGTTTTGCATAATTTTCTTATAGAAGGAAATTTTGCTATTAAAGAAACAAGCACTTGGCTCGAAGGACTGGAATAATGTTCTCTATCATTTTATACACTGCTGTGCGTCATAATTTGTTAATGAAGGGGAAGAGGAGTACTGGCAAATTTATCTTCATCATTATTCAAATAGAATAGTTACATATAATACAACACTCTTCCATTATTGCATTCTCCTTCAGTGAAATTATTTGGGTAAATTTCAGATTTTCTTTAATTTTTTTTTTTTTTACTATAATCATTTTTGTTCCAACCCCATCCACAAAGCCCAAATTTTATGTAGGAGTAAGCACATTTGAATCTCTGGATCTGTCATCAATGAGAAAAATTTAGGTTGTCAGATCCAGCCATTTGTTATATATTGATACTTCTGAATCCATGCTGTTTGGATTCAGAAACATGTTTGTTATGAAACAGGTTTGCCTGTTTCATAAATATAAGGTGTTTTGCTAGTGACCCATGATGAATGCATAGCCTGAAAGTCTCGTCTCTTTAGTTCATCTCTGCAGCTTCATGCTGAGACTGTACTTGCTGTCGCCATAATTACTAAGCTCTGTGTACCAATAAGCCCTTTGGTGCTGCAAGAGTAAGTAGGAAAGGTCAGAAGTCACATTATTCAGGAAAAGACGGAAGGTAATTTCCTTTACAGCATCTGCTGATGAAGTCAGGACTCTCTGGTTTGGCGGCCCCAGCACTGTGAAGTGGGCTTCTGTGCGTGCTCACGGTGTGGAGCACAGGATGCCGCCTCAGCTGTCCTCACCTCAGCTGTCCTAATCACCTGGGGTCAAACTGATACTGCTTCCCCTGACCCTCTCGCAGCAGCTGACGCACCAGGAATACGCTGCCAGCTTTTTTGAACAACTTTAGGATATTTTGAGAATGTTTTTTACACTGATTCTACACTGGTCTTAAGTGTTTGTTGTAATATAAGGTGTAAAATAAGGTGGTTCAATAGAAGTAAGCCACTCTGATCAGAATTTAGACATAGGGAAGGGATGGCCCTGGTAGTCTGGTAGCTGAGACTTCACACTCCCAATGCAGGGGGCCCGGGTTTAATCTCTGGTCAGGGAACTAGATCCACCATAACGCAACTAAGACCCTGTGCAACCAAATAAATAAAAACATTTTTTAAAAAAAGAAATAGGGAAAAGATTAGGAGGATCCCCACTGGCAAGGGGGTAGGGTGTGCAGGATAAGTTAGAAAACCCACCAAGGCACACACAGTCTAAACAAGGAGGTGTGTGCCTCGTCATTCAGTCGTGGCCGACTCTGTGGCCCGTGGACTGTAGCCCACCAGGCTCCCCTGTCCATGGGATTTCCCAGGGAAGAATACTGGAGTGGGTTGCCATTTCCTACTCCAGAGGATCTTCCCAATGTGGGGAACTTATGTTGTAGCTTATGTGTCCTGCACTGGCAGGTGGGTTCCTGCCAAAACCACTAGAGCCGCCTGGGAAGCCCAAACAAGGAGGGGGCTGACCTGGGTGGACACAGACCCTCTCTCAGAGCTGGTTGGATCCTTTGTTTGAATTTATTGCATTGCTCTCACTTTGTGGATATATTTTCACCTTCCCTCTTTTCAGATTACGCTTCCATTTTCATTGTCTCTGAGCAAGAAAAGGAAATAGTAGCTGGAGTATAAATAGCTAGACAGGAAGGCTTTTCTTAAGCACACAAACATGCACACAGCCTGCCACCCCTGGCAGCATCTTCCCCGAGGCTCTGCTCTGTCTCCCACCATGAGGTACTGCACTGAGAGGACAGAGGACAAAGCCCTGTGTCCTGCTTCCCCCTTTGAAACTTATCACCCATGGAACCTTGGGGAAATGCTTACATCATCACCCTCAATTTCCTTATTGTAAGTAAGTGATCTTGCCTCTTCCTTTCTCAACAGTATTTCAGGGATCTGCTGAAACATTATACTGAAAGCCCCATAAACATGCAAGGGGTAGACAGGCTGTGCTTTATTTAGTTTGTGGCATTGGGCCGCTGGTGTGGTGGCCTGCGTGCACCTGGAGTTCTGTAAACATTAGTGGCGTTCTTTGAAGTTATACAAGCAATGCAATACCCTCCAGGATCGACAGAAAATAAGCTCCACAGAACAGAGCCATTGTTTCTTAAGCACCTACCACATGCCAACATCATTCTCAGAGCTGTAAAGAGAGGCCCCACAAAACTCCATAGATACACCTCACATTCACTCAGAAGAGAAAGGGCGGCTGAGTGTAGGAATTACTACAATAATCTCCACCTGACACCAAGTAAGATGTCAACGAGTAGAGAAGGGGAGAATCATAGTCATAATAGTGACTACTTGGAAATACTTCAGTGTTTACAAAGGGTTTGTGTTTTATTTTCTCATAACCTTCATTCCCTGGACCACTGTGAGGACTGGAGTGAAAATAAATGTGTCAAGTTGAGAGTTAGAATGACAAATTCTGCGGTTCTGATGAGGCTGGGGTACAACCTTAAGGCCTCTGAGGACCAAGCAATGGGCTTTCACCTCTAATCTGTCATCAGTATGGAACATGGAAGATTTTTGAGAAATGACATAATCAGATGCCGGAGTCTTAAGACTGGAGAACAGTTAATATTTCTGAATTCAGATGAGAGATAAGGTCTGCATTAAGAAATGGTGACAGTAATTGGAAATAAGTTGAGAGAAGGATTTTCCTATGGCCATTTTTTTCTGCCCTAATGATAAATGGTTTTGTTTTTGTTTTTTTTTAACCTAATTTATTTCTTTTTCACTTCTGATCTTATAAAAGATGGTTTTAAAAAAAAAGTAATAAAGCTACAAAGAATCATTTATTCCCCCAGGTAAAGAAGAATTGATTCAGTCAGTCATTGATATCCTGTTTTTTCAATGGTATCCAGTTCTGAAAATTGCATTCTAACCCAGCCAGACCCTGAGATCAGGTTACAAGGCCCTCTTGCACAAGCCAGACCATCACATTGCAGGAAGGCTGACCATCCCGCTGCAGGAAGGCTGATCTTCCCATTGCCATGAGGCTCCTCTGAAGAGGATTCTGCCCCAGTTGTACGTCCCAGCCTCAGGAAGGAAGCCAGAGGAAAAAAGTGTCCTACTCACCATCAGCTGCTTCTCCAGTCGGACTTCTTTGCTTAATTTCTGGTTAGAATGATTGCTATGCAGAGAAAACATTTCGCCAGGGGTCTGGCAGGAATCCTCTCTGGGTGCAGATCCCAAATGTCTTTCCTATCTGGCAAGTGATCCAAGGGGAAAGTCAGGCAGAGAGCTAGCAGTGGTTCTTTCATTCTCTCATGTCACATTCTTGCTTTTGTCCTAATTCTTCCTGAAGCTAAAGCAAGGGGGTCAATGTCCCCAGCTCTGGACAGCTCCTCTTTGTAAACAGCCCACCAAGCTGGATCCTTCTCTCTCTCAGATTAATAGTCGATGTTTTCTGAGCACCCACTAGATGCCAGACACAGCGCTGAGTTTTCCCTCACTCATCAGGCTTTCTTGTTCTCATTTCATATTTCACCAAACAGCCAGGTGAAGAGGCATCACTATGTCTATTTTACTGTAGAAGAATGAGACCTTAGGGAGGGCAGGTGACTTTTCCAAAGCCACATAACACTAGACTGCAATAAGGACGTCAGTTCACCTCCTCGGCTACCAAGTCCAATTCTCTTTCCATACTTCTTGCTGGGGGATGCAAAAGTTGCAAGAAGTGAAGAAAAGGTACTTCACAGTCTCTCCTTGTTAGTCAGTTATTGGACTTCTTACTTGTACATAAGTTTGATGGACGAGCATTAATATTTCAGCCACATTGGCCAGGATGCAGACTGATTGATCAGTACCTTCCATCAGAAGCATTCAGATACCAAAAGTGACCCAGCCAGAGATGTGGGAGGGATGGAAGTGGGGAGGGTGGTTCCCACGCTACTCCCCTGGGGCTACTAGCTGCATGAATTTGTCACTACGGTTAGCTTCTCAAAGCCCCTCTTATCCCCTTGGAGTAAAACCAAGATATAACATCCCTCTCATCAACTCCAGAGAAGAATTGTAAAGATGAAGTATTAATGAAAATGCTCTGAGCTGCAACTGGAATCCCAGATCCCTCGCTTCCTTTCCCTATCTTATGTAGGATGCTATTTTTGTAGGAATATTCATTTCAAGCCAGGAAACAGTAGATGTTAAACACATGTTTGCTGAATAAATAAAAAAGAATTAAGAACTATTCTTAGACTCTGTGGAGGCGCTTGCATCAATTAGCTAAATGCATTTGTGGCCCCTGGAGAATGTCTACAAATGGAGACTGGAGCTCCTTGTGTGCCTCTGGCTGCGGGTTATGTGAGGAGGCCTGGATCCCTGTAGCTGATCCGTTTGGCCTCCAGAGTCCTTGCCGGCTCAGTCTTCTGTTTTATGGTCTTATCAAAACTCAAAGTGGTCATTCTTATCTTTCAAATAAGAGACTCTTGGACTTCCCTGGCAGCCCAGTGGCTAAGGCTCCACACCACCACCGCCGGAGGCACAGGTTCGATCTTGGTCGGGGAACGAAGGTGCCGCCCGCCATGCCACAAGGCCAATAGCTAGACAAATAAATGAATAAATAAGAGAATGTTTAGTACATCCAGCTAAGCAGAAATGTATCACTATAGAAATTCCATGGAAGTCATCCAAGGTAGGGTCTTAGCCTGTACAGCCCTGGAGAATGCATGGGGGCCCCCAGAGCTTCCTCCCTGCAGCTGGCACTGAGCTGGCATCCGGCACGAGGTGACCCAAACAGGCAGCGCTGATGCAGTGGTCTGCTGGCCAGGTGTGCTGATGGCAAGGGGACCCATGCACTTCATCTGAAGCCCTTGACTTCAGGCACTCAGACAGTGTCTTTTGTTGGATCAGCTTTGTAGTTTCTGCGTATGGTTTAGTATGGCCCCTGTCCATTTACTCAAGGCCACTTACCTAAGGGCACTCTAAGCTTGCCATGTAAGTTCACCTCCAGTTGCTGGTGATCTGAGAGGGGTGTCGGGGGAGTCAGCCATTAGCTGGACTTGAAGTAAGGAGGAAGGAGCGGGCATGAAAAGTCACGAGGTGAGTATTGAAGGAGGGAGGATTTAGAGTGCTGTGTGCATAAAACAGTCTTTAGGCTAAAAGGGGGCATTTACATGGTGACAGCAGAGCACT
Organism: Neotragus moschatus; assembly: GCA_006410615.1. Classification (NCBI taxonomy): domain Eukaryota; kingdom Metazoa; phylum Chordata; class Mammalia; order Artiodactyla; family Bovidae; genus Neotragus; species Neotragus moschatus. The sequence goes on along the minus strand of SJYA01001948.1, from coordinate 955,184 downwards.
CTTTAAAGACCAGGGTGAACGTGGCCTTGGCCTCCTAGACACAAGAATAACTAATGTCAAACTTGCATGTGTGTGCCTGTAACACAGCCTTTGGGGGGGGTGAAATTCCAAGTCCAATTCCAAATCCGATTCAATTCTAATATTCTAATCCTAGCTGGTGTATAAACCCTTACAAAATGCATGGCTGGCGTGTAAAGGCTCATTTGATGAATCTATAAGGGAGAGTCTAGAGATCATGGTACTTGTCAATGACATCAAAACCTGTTTGTAATAAATATTGCCCAAGGAATCCAGGAACCATGACCAAGGTAAAATGCCGAGGGAATCAAAGAAAAGTGGGATCGGCTGGAATGGCCATCAAGGTGGCTTTGTTAAGTAAACGTTGTGCAATGAACTGTGAGCCTCATGTTACTCAGTATCCTATCAGCTCTCCAGTTCAACGCTTGGCCCTAGGTGAGTGTTCAATACCATCTGTTGAATCAATTAATCAAAATTCAACAATTTTAAAAGATGAGATACATCTGCATGGAAGAATATCCACAATATATTTTTCAGTGAAAACAGTCCCATTTGTGATTAGCGTGTACAGAGTTCATATTAAACAATATGAACTCTAAGTCGTGTCCAACTCTTTTGTGACCCCATGGACTGTAGCCCACCAGACTCCTCAGTCCATAGGATTTTCCAGGCAAGAATACTGGAGTGGGTTGCCATTTCCTTCTTCAGAGGATCTTCCTGACCCAGAGATCGAATCTGCATTTCTTGCTTTGCCTGCAAATTCTTTACCACTGAGCCACTAGGGAAGCCCCACAGATTTCATATATATGCATTTAAATGTATAATATTATATATATATTTATAAAACTGTTATATATACATAAAACTGTTAGTAGTGGTTATTTCTTATGGAGTACTATTGGATCAGAGTGAGGGTGTTCAGGATAGTTTTGATATCCCTTTATCACTTATGTTTTTTGCAATAGTACTTTAGCAGTCAGCAGAACTAAAAACATTTCCATTTTGGGAGATGAGGGAAAGGGTTGTTATTGGATAATATTCTACTCAGAGTCTATCAGAAATATATGTTTTATTGGCAGTAATGTGGGTTGTACTTTATTTTTTATAGAAAATAAAACTTGGGGAAATAAAAAGCCCAAGGCCAGGCCCTGTCTAGTCTGAAATTCAGGCTCTGTAGAACCAGGGCCCAGATAGTTCAGAGTCCGTGACCACTGCGCACCCTGGGAAGACTGGAGGGGTTTCATGGGCTTTATCTCAGAGCCTGTGGAAGGCTCTAGGCTCACAGTCTCTTTTTAACCAGTTAAGTTCTCATCTCACGCCCGTCGCCTCTCTGCGGGGGGAGCGAGTGCAGGTGTGTGACCAGGTGTTACAGGTGTGGCCAGGCAATCAGGAGATGTGGGCCCAAACACCCCGTTCTCATCGGGAAGAAGGCCTCCCTGCAGGCAGTGGCTTCATGGCAGATTTCAGGCGGTTCCAGCAAAGCCATCTTGTGATCCAGATGAGGGTATAGGAAGTACGTCTTGCTGCCTCATATGAGCCCATCTCACCAAAGACTGGCAAGCAGAGCATTCTATGGTCAAGGCAACTAAGCTATCGAGAGGGTTGGTTTTTTTGTTTTTAAGTTGCTAAGTCGCGTCCGACTCTCTGTGACCCCACGGACTGTAGCCCAGTAGGCTCCTCTGTCCATAGGCTTTCCAGGCAAGAGTACTGAAGTGGGTGTTACATAACTTCAATTCTCCCTCTGTAATATTTTAATTTTTTTCTCTTTCTGCCCCACTGCGTTTCATTTCCTAATTTGCTCACTATATATAAATATGTCAGTTTATATATACGGTCTCCTTTCAAACTCCCACTGAGAGGCAAGTTCCACTGAAGAGAAATTTCTGAAGCACTGTGCTCTTCAGGTTTTTATTTAGTCATTTTTTTTTCTCCCAGTGAGAAGTAAGGACAGCTGACCTTGAAATGAATTTGCTGGATTTTAGCCGCCTGTAAAATTCAGGTGGCCAAAACAATGATGTCTCGGTCATGGTAAATGAATGCTTCCTCCCATTAACCTATAACTTTTATCATTTCCTTCTTTACATTTTAGGAGCCTTTTTTTAGTCATGTTTTCATAATTTAGACATTCCATTGGTTGGAAATTCAAAGCAGCTCTTAGAGGACAAGGTTACATGTTCCAAAGAGGCAAACATTTTAATTAACCTGGCCTCTTTCGGAAACCACTGTGAGCTCTATGTTCCTTGCTGCAGCTAAATGTGCCTTTAGTTGCTAATTTCGTGTAAATTCTGTTTTAGAAGAACTCAGTGCAGTTTGCATTGCAACTTCCTCTGAGGTTAACCAGACTGTCCAGGTTAAGTTATGGACTTTTTCCCTGGAAAATCTAACTCTGGGGGTTGAGAATTAACTCACCAAGTTTTGGAACCTTATGAGGAATGGCAGAAATGGAATGCTGCAGCTCTTTCCACTCCCTGGATACAAAATATATAGATGGGAGCACGTGCGGGTCAAAAGGTTGATCCTCCTCACCATTTCCTTTCCCTGCGGCATCACTTCTAGGGGTTATTCCTTTTTTAGTTCTTTTTAGATGGAAAGTTAACTTCATAGTTTAGATTCCTGTGCGTGGTCCTTTGTTAGTGGTTTGGTGTCTTGTGTATTTTTCCTTCGTCATCTGTGGTCAATATTAACCCCAGATTTACATTTTGGACACTGGATGACTGGGTGTGTCCCAAAATAAGTTGGGAAATTTCACATTGCCCATCTCAGGTTAAACTACTGAATAACAGAATGCTGGTGTCTAATAGAATACATGTGTGTTTTGTTTAATTAAATGCAGTTGAGATTCAACACAAATGAATATGTATTATATATATATCTTATAGTAGATAGGTGCATAGAGTCATCTTACAGGATATATGAACTTGAAAGGGCTAAGGACCCAGTTGGTACGTAAAAGTATTTTTCAAGGGACTTCCCTGGTGGTCCAGTGATTAAGACTCTGATCTTCCAGTGTAGGAGGGCACAGATTCAATCTCTGGTTGGGAAACTGAGATCCCACGTGAGGTGGGGGAGATGAAATGAAGATGGCCATGATATGAAGTCAAGAAAGTATAAAAAGTAAAAAATTATATATATCTATATTACTTTATGCACACATATCTATGTATTCTTCAAGGCTCTGAAGCAAAAGTCTTTAAGAGGTAAAAGCAGGAGCATGCAGGAGGTCAGAGAACCTGGACAAGGGGGCCTGAAAGGAAGTCAGGGATGGCCAGGGTAGCTCAGAGCCTTTGAGCCACAGGAGGAAGTCTGGGTTGGTGTTTTCCGTGTGTTAGGAAGGGCACGTAAAGCTTTAAGCAGAGGAGGGACCTGGTCTGTTTTATGTTTTTAGAAACTCACTCTGGGGATCTGAGTGGAGAGCCAGGCAGGGAGAAGGAGGATAAAAGTGGAGAGTGAGAATCCAGAGAGGAGGGTGTAATAGATGTTCAGGAAGGAGGTGATGGAGGTTCAGGCCGAGGCATGACAGTGGAGATGTGCAAGTGAATGGATCTGGGACAAATTTTAGAGACAGAGGCAAGTCTGGACAGCTCCTGCTTATGGGACAAAGGTGAAGGGAATCACGGGTGAGTCCTTGGGGTTGGGAGTGAACAACTGGGCACAAGATGACAACCTTTTGGGAGACAGGACAGGCTGGGGTGGAGGAAACAGCACGAGGTTCTGAGGAGACCAGGAGCCCAGCCCTCCTGTGTGGCTGCCTTGAGCACGTTCATGAGCCCCCTTGAGCTGGCGCGAAGGATGAAATGGTGGAGAGTGTGGTCTCGGCCTCTGTGTCTGCCCGTCCTTCTCCTTCTCCCTTGCTGGTTCCTTCTCCTCTTCCTATTGGCAAAGATTCTAAATGGCAGGGTGACCAAGGGCTTGGTCCTTATCCCCTTTTCTTTTCTATCCTCATTCACTTCCAGTCTTTGGCCGTAAATACGATCTATATGCTAATGACTCCCAAATTTAAATCGTCTCCTGGACCACTTCCTCTAACTATAGACACATACAACTACCTGCTCAGCATCTCCAGTCAGCATCTGAGAATTAACATACGCACACAACGAAGTCCCCTACCTCACCCCAAAACCCTGCTTCTCCTGCATTTTTCTTATTTCAGTAAATGTCAGCTTCCACCTTACCAGCGGTGCTGAATCCCAGCAATTCTCACCTCTTCTGCTCCCCTGGCTTCACCCACCATCCTCTCTTGCCTCGGTCATTGCAGTGGTCTTCCCTGCTGCTGCTGCTAAGTTGTTTCAGTCGTGTCTGACTCTGTGCAACCCCATAGATGGCAGCCCATCAGTCTCCCTCGTTCCTGAGATTCCCACTGCTGCCCTTATCCTTCTTTAGCTTTCTGTCCACACAGCAGCAAGATCCTGTTAGAATATACATCTCTCCTAGCACTTCTCTGCTAAGAATCCTACAACGGCTACATCTCAGAGTGCAAGCCAGAGAGCTCACGGTTCCCTCCTGGTCGCACATCATCTGGTCCTTGTTGCTCTTCTGATCTCATATCCTTTGTTTCTTCCCACCCGTGTTCCAGCCTGTCCTTGAGTGTGCTAAGCACTCTCCCGTGAAGACCTTCTCATCTGCTGTTTTCTCTGCCTGGAATAGTCTTCTCCCAGTCATCTCCATGGCTACATCCCTACCTCCCTGGTCTTCTTCACACATCACTTTCTTGATGGGGCTTTTTATTTTAAGTGTTAACGCCTGCCCACCCACTCCTGGCATTCCCCACCTGCTCTGCTATTCTCTGTCTCCTCTTATTTCACTTATTTACTGTGTATCTCTTCCCAAGAGGCTGTAATCTCCACGAGGACAGGAGTTTTGCCTGTCTGTTCCTGGCTAAATCCCCAGTGCCCCGAGCCATGCCTCCCTCCTGACAGACACTTTGCCCATATTTGTGGAATGGGTGTATTATCTCTCTCCTCTTGGGCTTCCCTGATGGCCTGTGTGCTAAAAAGATTCAGTCATGTCCGACTCTTTGCAACCCCATGGACCGTAGCCTGCCAGGCTTCTCTGTTCATGGGATTCTCCAGGCAATAATACTGGCATGTGTTGCCATACACACTTCGGAAGACATCAGGGGATCTTCGCAACCCAGGGATCGAACTCACATCCCTTGTGTCTCCTGCACTGGCATGCAGGTTCTCTCAGACCATAAAGAATCTGCCTGCAATGCAGGAGACCCAGGTTCAATCCCTGGGTCAGGAAGATCTCCTGGAGAAGGGAATGGCTCCCTGTTCCAGTATTCTTGCCTGGAGAATCCCAGGGACAGAGGAGTCTGGCAGACTATACAATCCATGGGGTCGCAAAGAGACAGACACGACTGGGCAACTAACACTTTCTTCCCCCTTAACTACTGCTTTCTGGCATTTTATAAAGCTTTTGTCTTAATTTCTATATTTGCTTGTCTCTGAAGCTAGTCAGACACAATTAAAAAAAAAAAAAAAAAGACAGCTAACAGTCACATGCAAATTGAGCTTCCTGTCTGGCTCCCTCACTCACAAGCTATGGGACTCAGGACAAGTCACTTTGCCTCTCTGAGTTTTCTTTCTTCTTTTTCCTCTTTCTCTCTCTTTCTTATAAATAGTGAAACCTGCCCTACCTCTCCCTCAGAGTTGCTGTGAAGACTCAGAATAACGTGTGAGGTGCAGCAAGGATGGGAGACAGCGTATGTATCGCTGAGTTCCTTTGCTGTCCACTTGAAACAATCACAGCATTGTTACTCAGCTATACTGCAATACAAAATGCAAAGTTTAATAATAAAATAAAAGTGTTCTCTTAACAGAGAGAAAAACCAAATTCTAGTTTCACACCACTTTACCTTTAATATTTAAATTCACTCGTTAAAAAAAAAAAAAAAGGGAGTAAGATGCAGTTTTTACTGACCAGAGCATCTGTCCCTGACTCAATGCTAGCAGTTTACATATATGACTGTCTCGTTTAATTCTCACATCGAATCAGTGAGATATGAACTCAGACAACTGACCTCATTTCACAGATGAGAAAACTGAAGTCCGTTTAAGAACTGAAGTGAATTACCCAAGAGCTGGTCAACAACAGAGCCAGTCTTTGAACCCGAGCATTTTTATTCCATGCCCTGTTCTGCTGGCACAAAATAAACATTTTAATGACTGAATGGAGCAATTAAAAGGATTTGACCTGAGGTGCAACTTCTGTCTCCGGATGATTTGTTTTCTTTAGACTGCTAATTAATGTAGCATTTCCCTTAAGGTCCCCTCCCCGATCCTTCAACTCCAACAAAATTCCTGTCTTCCAAACGAAAAAGGTATTGTCAGGCATTTTCTATCCTTCCCTCTCTCCCTCAAAGGAAGAAACGGTATCTTTTGTCCGCGGAGATTTTTGTTGTACAGCCTAACCACGTCCAGATGGCTCCCTCAAGTTCCGACATCATACTTAGTAAAGTGTTTGTAGTTATCTGCTGAAACAAATTCTGGCCTAAATTGCAAACACCCGCTTCCCAGATAACTTATTCCATGCTCTTCTGCCTTGTTTGTGTTATGGCCTTTCTGTGCTAATGAATTTGTAAATGCGGTTTAATTACTGTTTACGGGAAAAATAGCTGCACACAGATCAGTCTCAGTGGGAGCCTTAGCCAAAATGTTGAAGCAATTTGTTTCTAGTGCAAAAACAACTAATAAATGAGACACACTTTTTAAACATTGGGAAAGGAACTCAAGTTCGGTTTTGAAGAAACAGTGCTTTCTACATCCTGGGAAATAAATCATTCTTTAAGAGAGCAGATTTTAATATCAAAGTGGCATTTTTTTCCCAAGGCCTTGCAGTCAGTGATTTGCACAGAACCAAAGGGTTCTCACAGTGATTTGATTGAACGCCACACCAAAGGGCTCTTCTCTAAAGCACTCCCCAAAAGGAAAACTCAGCATTACTTGTAAATTCCATAAAATGTTTCGGAGCTCTATAAATCCATGTATTATGTATTACCTTGTGTTTCTGAATTCTTGCCTCTGGCAAATTGCCAACTTAGCAACTACATGCAGTTTTGAAATTCTAATACAAACCAGTCTCTCCTACTTCACTTTTTTTCTCAAGGGGAAAAAGAAGAGACGCAAGAGGGAAGTGAAAGTTATTGAAAGGTTCAGTTTATAAATTCTGTTTGTGTTGTGCTTGGAGCTGTGGTCTTATGTGGTGGTCTGATTCTCCGTAGAGTGTCACCTCTGAAAGTGAGCTCCTTCAGGCGGCTGTTGGTCGTGCTGATGGGAAGAGAATTGTTGTTCCACCCTTCCCACTGCGCCTACCTCAGAGACAGAGCAGGGCTGATTCTGCTCTGTGCAGAACTCAGGGAGCAAAATCAATCAGCTTGGCAAGTCACAAGGATTGCTTGTCATTTCCTGAACTGTGCATATAATGAAAGAAGTTTGAGCAGTGTAAGATTCAAACCCTGCCTTCAAAGAATTTATAGTGGTGGCAACAGGTGATAGGCATACAGGCAATTCAGTTTTAAAAGAAGAGCCGGGTATGCAGTAGTGTCCAATTGTGAGACCATAGAGGCTAAGCCTCTGCCACCAGGTACTTCAGCCCAGTTAGCTGAGCTCATAGCCCTGACTCGAGCTTTAGAGCTGGGAAAAGGAAAGAGAATAGCCATTTACACTGATTCCAAGTGTGCCTTTCTGGTGCTACATGTACATGCGGCTATTTGGGAAAAAGGGGGCCACTTGACCACCCGAGGGTCCCCAATCAAATATGGTGATCAAATTCTTCGACTTTTGGAGGCAGTCCATCTGCCCACTGAGGTTTCAGTCTCCCACTGTAAAGGACACCAAAAAGGGAACACAGAAGTGGCACGAGGGAACCAAGCAGCTGATCAGGCAGCTAGGAAAGCAGCATTACAGAACCGTGACCTAATAGGGATTGCCACCTTAGTTCCACAGACTAATTTGCCAGAAACTCCTTCTTATACTGAAGGTGAGACTCTTAAAGCTAAGAGCGAGGGCTTTCAAGAAGATCATATGGGGTGGTTCCAGAAGGAGAGACTCTTTTTTCTGCCTGGGAACCTCCAATGGAAGTTGGTTAACTCTTTACATGCCACTACTCATTTAGGAGAAAAGACCCTCCAAAGATTAATAGAAAGGTCCTTCAGAGGAACAGGCTTCCAAACAACTATAAGACAGGTGGTCTCCTCTTGTCCCACCTGCCAATTAAACAACCCTCAAGGAGCTTGACAGAGAAGGCAGTGGCATCCCACTCCAGTACTCTTGCCTGGAAACTCGCATGGATGGAGGAGCCTGATGGGCTGTAGTCCATGGGGTCGCTAAGTGTCGGGCACGACTGAGCGACTTTCACTTCACTTTCAAGGGTGAGGGGAGGGGGAGTTCAGTGAAGGTGGGCAACAAGTAAAAGCCTCAGATAAGTTCTGGGCATGCATCATATAGCATGGTAACTATAGTTAACAATTTGTGGTTGTTCAGTCACTAAGTTGAGTCCAGCTCTTTGCAACCCCATGGACTGCAGCATGACAAGCCTCCTTGTCCTTCACTATCCCCTGGAGTTAGCTCAAACTCATGTCCACTGAGTCGGTGATGCCATCCAACCATCTCATCCTCTGTCGTCCCCTTCTCCTCCTGCCCCCAATCCCTCCCAGCATCAGAGTCTTTTCCAAAAATACAACTGTGGTGCCCCTTTATTAGAAGGGACTTATCTTTACCATGCTTATATCATAAGACTTTGGATATGGGAACTAAGCTCACCTCCTCCAAGAAGGCCTCCCTGATAGCACACAGATCCCTTTTTGGCTAGAGGGCCCCATCCATGTACTTTCATGGCACCACGTCATTCCTCTGATACCGACTTTTGAATGTTTATTGTGTGGTCTTCTCACTGCCACCCCCCCCCCTCCATATATAGGCAGCTGGGTGTTCCTTAAGGAGGAGGGTCGCATCTTACTTTTTGCATCCCCAGTGCCAGAAACATCCCTGATGCATGGCATGTGGTTAATATTGACTGGCTCTGTGAATGGGAAGATGGTAACTACAGGGTTTTTTCTAACAAAAGTTGCCTTTATTCCCCACATTATATTAAGTTTTAAAATAAGCAACAAAGGGTATATTTTCTTGTTTCTTGAAATATACACATATTAAAACATGTATTAATAGCACTTTAGATAAGGGTGCATATGAAAAATCTGGAAGGACACACACCAAATTGTTGGCAGTGTTTAAGTGTTGAGATTTGAAATGATGCTGACCTTCCTGTGTGTATTGCTGTGTTGTTTGCTATTTTACTATGGATGTGCTATTACCATGATAAGAAAATATGAAGTTTTTTGTATCTTAAAGAGAAAAATTTGGCCAGCTTCATAAGCCACACTCATAGGACATAACTTTATGAAACATCATCTTTACTATATAAACACAGTGTTGACAGTGATTTGACTTTTTGGCTTTAAATAACTGACCAAGCTTGGTAGCGTTTAATGAAATTAGGTGAGTTCCTACTTCCCTTACTCATGTCTGTCTTTATAATATTCAGAAGGTACCCAAGCACTTTATTTGCAAATACTCTAAAGCATGTGTGGAGAAGGCAATGGCACCCCACTTCAGTACTCTTGCCTGGAAAATCCTATGGATGGAGGAGCCTGGAAGGCTGCAGTCCATGGGGTCGCTAAGAGTCGAATACGACTGAGCGACTTCCCTTTCGCTTCTCACTTTCATGCACTGGAAAAGGAAATGGCAACCCACTCCAGAGTCCTTGCCTGGAGAATCCCAGGGACGGGGGAGCCTGGTGGGCTGCCGTCTATCGGGTCACACAGAGTCGGACATGACTGAAGTGACTTAGCAGCAGCAGCAAAAGCATGTGACATTATCTCTTTTGCTCTCTCTTTTTGATCCTTTCCCTTAATTCTCCCTACTAATACTTGAGTTGGGTATTAGAACCCTGGTCTAGAAAAGCCAGGCTCAACCTCTTGCAAATAGATAGGGCAGCACCAAGTAATCGTTTGTGTGTGTGTGTGTGTGTGTCTTTCTTTTTCATTATAAATCTCCTGTCTTTCATTTGGCTCTGTGTCAAAGAAGTATCAGTTTTCACTGATATTTCTGCTCTGCATATTCCGCCGGCCCCTCTTTCTCCATTTTGTTGGGCTGACCGCAAGGTTGGAAAGCCCTAGACAATGTTATTGAAGTCACGCTTTCTTTTCTTTTTCCCAAAGGGATAATCACAGATTATAAAATGTGCTTCTGAAGAACAGGTTTAGGAAACTCTCTATATTGTATTCCTTTCTGTCTGCAGCTGAATTCTTGCTGTCAAGATGGGAAAACAGAACAGCAAGCTGCGCCCGGAGGTCATGCAAGACTTGCTGGAAAGCACGGACTTCACGGAGCACGAGATCCAGGAATGGTACAAGGGCTTCTTGAGAGACTGCCCCAGCGGACACTTGTCGATGGAGGAGTTTAAGAAAATTTACGGGAACTTTTTCCCTTACGGAGATGCTTCCAAGTTTGCAGAGCACGTCTTCCGCACCTTCGATGCCAATGGAGATGGGACGATAGACTTTAGAGAATTCATCATAGCCCTGAGCGTAACGTCAAGAGGGAAGCTGGAGCAGAAGCTGAAGTGGGCCTTCAGCATGTATGACCTAGACGGAAACGGCTACATCAGCAAGGCAGAGATGCTGGAGATTGTGCAGGTACGTGGCCCCTGCCCTTTACAAAGGGGAGAGTGCGAGTCACAGGAAGCACTCGAAAGCCCACAGTATGGCTTCGTGGAGAGACTGCAAGCTGGTGGCCTGCCTGGGCATTAATTTCGGCTAGCCAGAGTCTTTGAAAATGTGGAACCCATATAGGAAACAGGGAGATTACACACAGCAATGCAGACTGGTTAGCATCTCTTGGGAACTCAGGAGCTCTGCCAGCACTAGGCCCACATTCTTGCCTGGAAGAGGTCACCAGGGGCTTGGCGGTGACTCTCCCCTACTGAGGGACACCCATTCCTCAGATGGTCATGCTCACTGGGGCCACTCCATCCACTCATTGCAATGACCTGCTTGGACCCAGAGCCTAGAGGGATGTTTATGACCAAACTCTGACCTGAGTTCAAATCCTACCTTTTTCGGTCACTGTGTCTGTGACTTTAACCAAGTTAGTTCACCTAAGGAAGCCTCAGTGTCCTTATCTGTAAAATGGAACCACAAAAGTACCCACTGCTGTGGGATTATTTTTAGATCGATTCTCCTTGTTCAGCACTTAGCACAGTGCCAGTTATATGCATATATATAACTAATTAGCAGCAGCAGCATTCATTTCCAACTTTATTAGACCTTTTTTTCTTGGTCACAAGGCACAGTTTGGAGGATCTTAGTTCCCTGACCAGGGATCAAACCGGAGCCCCTGCCGTGAAACTGCTTCAAGTCCCAACCTCTGGACTATCAGGGAATTTACCCTAGACTCTTGAATAAAAGTGGAGATCTCTAGTCTAGTTTCTGTCTCATTTGAGATATGAACAGTGCAGAATCAAGGCCTCCATCACTTTAACAGGAAGTTCTCCATTTTGTTTCACCAAACCGCTCATGCAGAGTGAATTTCCTAAAAGAACAGGAAAAGGCGCCCTAGTGTTGGCCACATATTCCTGTGGGATCCCAGCAAGCTTTGCAGAGGAGGAAAGGCTGAAGGAGCTATAGTCCTGGCAACTACAGCTTCATCAGCAGAGGGTGGGGTCCAGAGACCAACCTCAGGAGCCTGAAACACAGCGTAGGGGGCGGTCAGAAGAGCCTTGGCTGCAGTAAAAACACCTACGCGGGCGAGCAGCCCCAGGGAGGAGGCACCATCTTGGCAGGTGCGTGGGACCCAAGAAGGAAGTATCTGGCAGCAAGTAGCGGGTACAAGAAAGTGGTCATCTGGCTTCCTGGAGGGCTCATCTCAGAGGCTTCATCCCAAGACAGGCTGGGTTCGGAGATAGAGCTGTGGCCCCCGGGAGACCTAGTGGGTGCTGGAACAGTGGCAGAGGGTGTAATACAAAGAGGCAGGAGGCAGAAAGAACTCAGCTACATTACAGTGAGGAGGGGATGAGGGTGGAGGTGTGTGACACCCGCTTTTAAGGATCCATGGAAAGCAGGATTACAGGAACTGAGGATGGAGCCTGGGGGAGAGCAATACGACTCACCTGCTGTTGAGCCTGTGGCTGAGGCCCAGGTTCTCTCTCCTGGGAGTGGGACTGAGACCCCCGGGGCAGTTAGGAAACCAGACAAGCTCTCCCAGATCCTCCAGCCCCCTCTCCTTTCTGCCTGGGCCACCAATGGCTTTCCCTCACCCCCAAACAGTAACTATCTGAATAAGTTATGTTGAATGAATCCCCCAGAGACAAGAATCTTAAAACAAAAAATAAAGGATTTCTCTCTTTCCCCGAGGATAAATATATGAAAAATATAATGTCTACTATAAAAATATGGGGCTTCCCTGGTGGCTCAGACAGTAAAGAGTCTGCCTGCAATATAGGAGACCTGGATTTGATCCCTGGCTTGGGAAGATCCCCTGGAGAAGGGAATGGCTACCCACTCCAGTATTCTTGCCTGGAGAATTCCATGCACAGAGAAGCCTGCTGGCTATATACAGTCCATGGGGTCACAAAGAGTCAGACATGACTGAGTGACCAACACACACGAACATAAAAATATAGGGAGTATGCTGCTGCTGCTAAGTCGCTTCAGTCGTGTCCCACTCTGTGCAACCCCATAGACGGCAGCCCACCAGGCTTCCCCGTCCCTGGGATTCTCCAGGCAAGAACACTGGAGTGGGTTGCCATTTCCTTCTCCAATGCATGAAAGTGAAAAGTGAAAGTGAAGTCACTCAGTCACGAGTATCAGTTCAGTTCAGTTCAGTCGCTCAGTCGTGTCCGACTCTCTGTGAGTATAGAAGAATAGAAAAGAAAAAGAAAAATCTCCATAATCCTACTTCACCTACAAAGGGAATCATTGCTAATAATTCTCTAATATATCTTCCTGGTCCTATTTCCATGTATCTAAAAATATCTAATTGATTTCATAATGCATGTGAAATTCTGTAGCTTGCCATTTTTCACTTAACATAATTAAAACATAAGCATTTCTCGTACTAGTGAAACTGTCAATACAAACATTTTAATGGCTGCATAATAGTCATACAACATACCATAACGTACCTAATTTTCCCTTATTGGATGTTTAAGTTGTATCCAGTCTTTGTTATATATAACACTATAACTTTAAAAATGAAATAACAAATACGTGATTCTTATGCATGAAGCTTTTTCTATATTTAGGATTATTTCCTTAGAATGGATTCCCAGAAGTGCAATTACTGGGCCAAAGGGAATAAGCATTTCTTTCTAAGACTCTTGAGACAGTCTGTCAAATTGTTTTTCCAAATGTACCTCTGAAGTGAGTGAAGGGTGCCCCCTATCTTTGCACCTCTCCAATTGTTCTGAACCTTTGCTACTTAAACAAAACTTCAAATTTAAAGCGTGGCTTTTAATTTTAATTTGGGCTTCCCAGGTGACTCAGTGTTAAAGAAGCCGCGTGCCAGTGCAGGAGAAGCAGGTTCGATCCCAGGGTCTAGAAGATCCCCTGGTGAAGGAAATGGCTATCCCCTGCAATATTCTTGCCTGGAAAATTCCATGAACAGAGGAGCCTGGTGGACTGCTGTCCATGGAGTCACAAAGAGTCAGATAGGACTGCTTGAGCGTGTAGTTTTGATTCGCTTTCTTTTGTCTCTCCTTTTTGCCTGGGAGTGTGGTACTCTGCCCTCGGTCCCTGCCTCCCTGCAGTGAATGGGATGGGTACCTTCTTTTTGGAGAGAATTGCTTCCTGATTGAGATCTAAGAAAAAAAAATTTTTTTTTTCCCATCAGCCATCATGTTTTCACCTTTTTAACACTTTTTGCACAGTTCTCCTGGCTGCCATGGTGTGGTGGCCAGTACTGAAGATGTAGATCCCCAGCCAGGGAGGACAGTCCCCAGTATGTGGATTTATAGAAATCAAGAATTATTCACAAACTCCTTCCACACGTATGGTAAAACACCTACGAAATAGCTAGCTCCGGGAAAAAATATAAGGAGGAAAATAGACACTCTCCCTGTGCTACTGAATCCACTTTGCAAGGGAGGGTGGACCGCTGCAGAGAAGGTGCCAAAGGTGCTGGTGGACACTTGCTGAGCCCTTGCTGAAAGTGGCCACAAAAATGAAGGGGCATTCCCCCTAACAAGGTACTTTCTCTGCTATATTGCAGCTCCATCCACTCACAGGCCCACAGTCAGTTTGCAGGTCATAATTGGAAGGACACAGATTCCTTAATAAAGCGTTCATACTCAGGATTCTTAAGCAGCCTGCAAATGGAAGGTTCAAATTTCCTGAATTGTTTTCCATAGTAACGCACCCTGATGATTAATATTCATGACCTTGAAGAGGAAACTTGGAGCACCCTGAGGCACCTTCCAAACTGTCAGTGAAATTAAATTAAATTTAGAGCCATTTTCCTGTTAAGGGCTATTTTATCCCATTCTGCTGTATTGCAAACTGATAATTCATGTATTCTATCTTATTCTTATGCTAATCCCCCAGTTTTCATTGTTTCTGGGTGAATTGGAATTTGCTGTAGGATATTACTAAATTCCCCACTCTCCTTTCCTTTCTCCACCCCCTCTTCTGTGAAAGTCTACACTCCAGGCCTTGTCACCATCCCAAGAAGCCCTGTGGGGATTCTCATTATTTGGTTCTAGGTGATCCGTACCCTTTAGGAAAATGCATGCTTGCAGACACTAGTTGCTTTAGGTGTCCTTTCAGTTCAGTCGCTTAGTCATGTTCCACTCTCTGCGACCCCAGGGACCGCAGCACACCAGGCGTCCCTGTCCATCACGAACTCCCAGAGCCTACTCAAACTCATGTCCATCGCATCAGTGATGCCATCCAACCATCTCATCCTCTGTCGTCCCCTTCTCCTCCCACCTTCAGTTTTTCCCAGCATCAGGGTCTTACCTAATGAGTCAGTTCTTCTCATCAGGTGGCCAAAGTATTGGAGCTTCAGCTTCAGCATCAGTCCTTCCAATGAATATTCAGGACTGGTTTCCTTTAGGATGGACTGGTTGGATCTTCTTGCAGTTCAAGGGACTCTCAAGAGTCTTCTCCAGTACCACAGTTCAAAAGCATCAATTCTTCAGCACTCAGCTTTCTTTATGGTCCAACTCTCACATCCATACATGACCACTGAAAAACCATAGCCTTGACTAGATGGACCTTTATTGGCAAAGTAATATCTCTGTTTCTTAATATGCTGTCTAGATTGGTCATAGCTTTTCTTCCAAGGAGCAAGCGTCTTTTAATCTCATGGCTGCAGTCACCATCTGCAGTGATTTTGGAACCCAAAAAATAAAGTCTGACACTGTTTCCCCATCTGTTTGCCATGAAATGATGGGACCAGATGCCATGATCTTTCATGATCTTTCATCTTTTCGTCAAGAGTCTCTTTAGTTCTTCTTTGCTTTCTGCCATAAGGATGATGTCGTCTGTGTATCTGAGGTTATTGATATTTATCCTGGAAATCTTGATTCCAGCTTATGCTTCACCCAGCCCAGCGTTTCTTATAATGTACTCTGCTGCTGCTAAGTACTCTGCATATAAGTTAAATAAGCAAGATGACAATATACAGCCTTGACGTACTCCTTTCCCTATT
This sequence comes from Neotragus moschatus, assembly GCA_006410615.1. Classification (NCBI taxonomy): domain Eukaryota; kingdom Metazoa; phylum Chordata; class Mammalia; order Artiodactyla; family Bovidae; genus Neotragus; species Neotragus moschatus. The sequence continues at coordinate 939,459 of SJYA01001948.1, read as the reverse complement.
TGGAATCAGTCTGTTGTTCCATGTCCAGTTCTAACTGCTGCTTCTTGACCTGCATACAGATTCTCAGGAGGCAGGTCATGTGGTCTGGTATTCCCATCTCTTTCAAAATTTTCCACAGTTTGTTGTGATCCACACAGTCAAAGGCTTTGGCATAGTCAATGAAGCAAAAGTAGATGTTTTTCTGGACCTCTCTCGCTTTTTCGATGATCCAGCAGATGTTGGCAATTTGATCTCTGGTTCCACTGCCTTTTCTAAATCCAGCTTGAACATCTGGAAGTTCACATTTTACATACTGTATGTATCCTTTAGGGGTCTGGGAAAATATCTATTTGAAAGTGATGAGATGGAGGCAAGCTGTGAGCCAGCAGAATCATACAGAAATTAAGGTTGTATTTGTTCAAGTAAGTGAAACTGCAGCTCAGCTACAAGTATCAGCCCATAAATTCCTGGCTGAGCTTTTGTCCCTCCAAGACTCAGAAATTCAAGCCATTTAAGGGAAGCCCCAGTGGCTCAGTGGTAAAGAATCCACCTGTCAATGCAGGAGACGTGGGTTCCACCCCTGGGTCAGAAAAATCCCCTGGGGAAGGAAATGGGAACCTACTTCAGTATTCTTGCCTGGGAAATCCCATGGACAAAGGAACCTGGTGTGCTGCAGTCCATGGGGGCGCAAAGAGTTGGACATGACTTAGCAGCTAAACAATAGCAATGTAAAATGCAAATTCATGATGTTCACCTTCAAATACTAATAATTGGTCAGGGTGAAGATTGGGGTCCAAACAAGTTTATAATAGACTTATCAATGAATGAGGGTAGTTGATTTTCAGTCACCAAGTCATGTTCCGTTCTTTGAGATCCTGTGGACTGCAGCACACCAGGCTTCCCTGTCCCTCACTATCTCCTGGAGTTTGCCCAAGTTCATGTCCATTGAATCGGTGGACATTGATGCCATCCAACCATCTCATCGTCTGCTGCACTCTTCTTCTTCTGCCTTCAAAATTTCCCAGGATCAGGGTCTTTCCCAGTGACCTTTTCTTTTGCATCCGGTAAGCAAAGTATTGGAGCTTCAGCATCAGTCCTTCCAGTGATCATTCAGGGTAGATTTCCTTTAAGATTTACTGGTTTGATCTCTTGCTGTCCAAGGGAATGGAGATTGGGACCCCATAAATTTTCTACTTTTTCTTTCCTAATGTTGTTCTCCCTGGTTTAACTTTGGTATCTACTGAGTATTGTTGGTGCTAACAGACTGGAATCCCCTAGTTTCTCCTGGCATTGGTAGGAAGGATTTTGTGGTGGACTTACACTGTTAATCTCCTCTTTTTGCTGTAATGAAGCGCCATACATGTAGTGGCTTATAACAACACAGAGTTATTATCTTATGGTTCTGGAGGTCAGAGGTCTGAAAGCAGTTTCACTGGGCTAGACTCAAGGTGTAAGACAACCTGCATTCTGTCTGGAGGTTTTGGGAGAAAGTCTGTTCCCTTGCCTTTCCTATTTTCTTAAACATCCCTTGACTTGAGCCCTTTATATCTATCCTCAAAGCCAGCACCAATGGACTGAGTTCTTCTCATGTTGCCGTTCCTCTGGGTTTCTCATTCTGCTTCTCCCTTCCACTCATAAAGACCCCTGTGAGTACACTAGAACCACCCAGATAATTCAGAATAATCCTCCCCCCCCCAGCTCAAGTTCCTTTTATTCTGGAAGGTAACGTATCTACAGGTTTCGGGGACTGGGACAAGGCACATCGCTGGGGGGCTGTTATTCAGTCTACTGCATATGTCCAAATGCAGTTATGTTCCTTTTTCCAAAAAAGTAATTTTGTGCTATATGAACATCTGGGCAAAAAAGCAAAAGCCATATACAGATTTATTTTTAGAATCTTAAATAAAGATTTCCATGTCTGTGTGTTTGTTTTTTTAAGTGACAAGCTTAGGAACATGATTTAGACCCAATATTTTATTATTCCATGAAAACCATCTCTCATGAGTCTTAAGCCAGATCACAGTTCTGAAGTTTCCTCCTGTGACAGCATATCCTCTCCTCAGGGGGGCGCTGGTGTCAGCTTTTCGCTGCAAGAAGGAGAAGCCTTCCGGCCTCACGTATTTCTCTGTCCCTGAGCCCAGCCAGAGGCAGGTCTGAACACCCACACCCAATCCAACAGGCTGTGTTTGAGGAACGGGCCAGGGAGCATGTGAGTAGCATTGCCAGTTAACATGAATGCGCAGATGCTTTCTGGATCTTGGAGGTGAAGGAACTTGAACTTAGGGATTCATCGACAGGACCACAGCCCTCCCTGGGTGCAGGGGAGAATGCAGGAAGAACAGGGAGTGAAACTGACTCCCTTCTGTTCTCAGAAAGTAACTAGGACCCTTGAAGGAACAAATTCAATCCAAATTCAACAAATTCAATCCAAACAAATCCAATAACTACAGGACTGTCATTAGGTAGGAGTACACAGGCTGTGTTGCTTTACTCTTTATCTGAAAGAAAATCACAAGCTTAGACAAAAATTGATCACCTGTACCCCAAATAAAGATGAAGTGGAAAAAAATAAAATAAAAAATTAAAAAGATGAATGGAGGGAAGAATTGGCACGTGAGAGTCGGTGTCTTGGGCAAGGTGGGTCAGTATCATCTGGCTTCTCTCTCTTTTTTTTTTTCTTCTATCTCCTTTTCCTTCTTCTCCTCAGGTAAGTTATTTAACCTTTCTGTACATTGTTCTCATGATTTGTGAACTGGAACTAATCACAGCACCTGCCTCAAGAGTAATCGTAAAAAGTTATGGCGAGTAGAGGACCTTTCTAGGTACAACCCAGTGCCTCTCGGGGGGTAGTTGTTGCTGTTCAGTAGCTCAGTCGTGTCCAACTCTTTGCAACCCCATGGACTGCAGCACACCAGGCTTCCCTCTCTCTCACTGTCTCCTGGAGTTTGCCTAAGTTCATGTCCATTGAATCAGAGATGCCATCCAACCATCTCATCCTCTGTCGGTCCCCTCTCCTGCCCTCAATCTTTCCCAGCATAGGGTCTTTTCCGATGAGTCGGCTGTTTGCATTAGGTGACCAAAGTATTAGAGCTTCAGCTTCAGCATCAGTCCTTCCAAAGAGTACTCAGGGCTGATTTCTTTAAGGATTGACTGGTTTGATCTCCTTGCTGTCCAGGGACTCTCAGTAGTCTTCTCTAGCACCACAGTTCGAAAGCATCAGTTCTTCAGCGCTCCACTTTCTTTACTATCTAGCTCTCACATCCATAAGTGACTACTGGAAAAACCATAGCCTTGACCTTTGTTGGACCTTTGTTGGCAAAGTGATGTCTTTGCTTTTTAACACACTGTCTGTCACAGCTTTCCTGCAAGAAGCAATCATCTTCTAATTTCGTGCAGTCACCATCCGCAGTGATTTTAGAGCCAGGGAGAGGAAATCTGTCACTGCTTCCCTTTCCCCCTTCTATTTGCTGTGAAGTGATGGGACTCGATGCCATGACCTTAGTTTTTAATACTGAGTTTTAAGTCGAATTTTTCACTCTCCTCCTTCACCTTCATCAAGCCTCTTTAGTTCCTCTTCTCTTTCTGCCATTAGAGTGGTATCATCCACATATCTGGATACTTGTCCCAGCAATCTTGATTCCAGCTTACAACTCATCCAACTCAGCATTTTGCAAAACGTGCTCTGCATATAACTTAAATAAACAGGGTAACCATAATAATAATATCTCTCATGGGGTATTACTCAGTAAATGCTGGCTACTGCTATTCTATAGAAGTTTCTAGAGCTGGGACAGGATGTTCCCCTGCAAAATAAAGGGAGGTCATTTCCCATTCAAAGGACAAAGTTACAGAGTCTTCCATTAAGTTTTATGGGAAGTTTACCTCATCATAAAATGTATGTTCACAAACCTAACTAAACCTCCGAAGGGTGGAGCCCACAGAAGAGATGTGCGTGTGCGGATAGCTTTAGGAGTATACAGGCTGCTTCAGCTGTTGTCTTTCCCACCAAACACGAGCCCAGCTGGGAAGAAACCAAAGCTTCTGGGCTGCTCTGATGCTTATGGGATTTAAGTAACAGAAAGAGCTACCTTTCCAGGAGACAGTGTGGTTGGCACCAGCAATTCCCCAAATCTCAGCTATTGCCCTGAGTTCATGGGTGCACCTCACGCATTCAGACTATTAGGGCACAGATCATCTGGATTTGTTCTCAAGTTCCAACCAGAGGGTTTCCCAGAGGGATACAGAGGCTAACACCATGTTACCCTTAGCAGTTCTCGGGGAAATCGCTTTAATGACCAGGTTGGAATAATTTCTAGTTAGCATAATCGTTCCTTGGATGGTAATGATTGCTTTACTCTACTTGGTGTGCAAATGCGTGCTGTCTTAGAATCAGACTCTCCCTCCTAGTTGTGATTCAGGGTTGATTGGCTCTTTTCATGGAGGCGCGTGAGCTTCATAACACCCTAGTCTACAGCTCCACATGTTTTGAATGGATGAAAACGGAAGGAAGGAAGTGGGCTTATGCCGGCAGTCTAAGAAGAGTGCACTGCTGTGTTTTCTTCGCAACGTGGGGACTTTTTTTCCTGATGCATTCATCAGAGTAAGTTACATGTTTCTCTGCAGCAATGAGATGAAGAGGAAGGGAGACTGTGGAGTTGGTCATACAAAGGGTTGCTCTCCCCAAACACCAAACAGACTCACAAATTAACCTGACCTAGTCTCAAGAGCACCAACTGTGACCAGGTCGGGCAAACCAGATCGTGCGTATTTGTCTCACAGCATATCTAAGTCAGGGCCGGAAAGATCCGGTTACGTTTTTTCTAGAACCACTTCCTGAGTGGTTTTTTCCTCCCAAAGATCTTTCTAAATTTGTGTCATAGACACCAAGTCATTTGTAATATGTGCCTTGAAGACCTGAAACACTGTTCCTTTCTGATTGTGGAAAAAAAAGGAAGTAGGGGTGGTAGTAAGAGCTTCTAGTCCATCTTGACATGGCCCTTGGGGACTCAGCGCCAAACTCTTCCCTAATACTCAATTATAAGTGTGGACCACAGATGTTACACTGAATTCAACTTCAGTTTCTTTCCTGCAGAAAATTCTTTAAAGCATTTGTCCAGGCTAGTGAGCTAACCTTAGTGTTTGTTTATCAGTTATACTTGGCTTATCCCTTCCTCATTAGGGGATTAATCATATCATGGCAAGCCACAATATAGTTTAAGAGTTGAAGCTATATATCTGGCAAGACAAATGAATGCCTACTAACCAAAGGCCCCCTCTGGGCTGTGCTGTTCAGGTTTCCTCTGTGGACTCCTCGTCCTTCTCCTGTTCCCTAAACAAGGATATTCCCAAGCAGAGTCCAGCTTTAGCCTTCTTTTCCTTTTTTTTTTTTTTTCCTTCTGGGACATCTCATCTTCTCAGTGCTTCTTATGGGCCAAGAATTGTGTTAAATATTTTTCATGCTGAGTTAGTTTCCTGGGGTTACTGTAACAAATTACCATAAACTGGGCAGTTTCGAACAACAAAAAATTTATTCGATCATAATTCCAGAAGTCAGAAGTCCAACATCAAGGTGTGGGCAAAGTTGGTTCCTTCCAGAGACTCCTGGCGGGGCTGGTGGGGGATCTGCTCCATGCCTCTCTCCTAGCTTCTGGTGGTGGCTGGCGATCCTTGGTGTTTGGGGGTTTGTTTCTCTATCATCACATGACATTTTTCCTGTGTGACTGTGTATAAATTTCTCCTTTCTATAAGGATACACCATTGGATTGGGGCCCACCCTAATCCAGTAGAATCTCATTTTAACTTGATTATTTCTACAAAGACCCTACTTCCAAATAAAGTCACATTTACAGGTTTTGGGTGAACATGAATTTTTGCAGGACATTGGTCCACCTGGTACCTGTGTATTGTCTCATTTAATCCTCAAGATAACCTTCTTAGCCCCATTTTATGGATGAAGAAACAGAGTACCTCCAGGCCTTCACCTCTACTCTGTCCAGCTGTTAATGGACATCTCTCTCCACTAAGACATTGCAGTGGTACCTCACAATCAAACAGTCTAGAAACAAACTCAGTATCACCCCCAAAATGTGAAGTCCTAAAGCACGGCAGCTCCAGAATGCCTTTTTAGGGGAGTAAATGGGATCTTTGGAAAGGGTTGTTTGAAGCAGCCTTTGCAGAGCACTTTATATGAAGCAAATAGTAATTGCCCAGATCTAAAAATGAAGGGTACCACTATTGACTTGAAATAAGACAGTGGTGGGAGGAATGGGCAAGAATGATAAATTAAGAAAAATATTAAGGAAGCAGATTTGACAGGTCTAGTTGACCACCTGTATGTGGAGACAGATGGTAGAGAGGTATTAAAGATGCCTTTGAGTTGATTACAGAATAGTGGATGGTCAGGCTATTTACCAAGAAAAAAAAAAACAAGAGTGGTGGCAGGGGGACTGGGTAGTAATGAGTTTCAAGTATTAATAAAATCTTATGAGAAAACTAATATAAGAACGGAGCTGCTTTGCTGGAAAGAAGGGGTAGGGCCCTTATTCTCCCCTAGTCCTCCCTGTCTGTGAAAGGCAGGGAGCACTTTGGTAAACATTATGGATTTACTGACTTTCTTGTATTCCTTTAGCTCTGAATAAGAAAGTCCTGATACATAGATATTGATACCATTTTAAGAGCATTTACAAGAAAGATCCTCCTGGCCTCTTTCTACCCTCTTTTCCTGCTATGCGGTGTCCTTCTAAGGAGGGTGCTCTTCTTTACCGATAATCTAGAAACAGCCCTGTGCCACTTAACTTCTTTTGTCCTTGGTGGGTTGTTGTGAGACTTGGGTGTCCTGTTAGAAAATCCTGTCTTCTGATGAAAAGTCAGCCTGGTTTCCTTCAGAGAGAAGAGTGAACTTTAGTTCTTGGAATTGTGCCTGTCCTCAGTTAATTCCACAACCTCTATCAGTTCAGACTTGAGGCCTTCCTTTGCAACATTCTGAGAGGTGATTCATTCAGAGGGAAAAGAAAAACAAAACAAAACAAAATCCTGCTGGTAAGACCCCCGGCCACAGGTTGTGCTGTCCTGGGTCTGCCTAGGGTCAAGCCAGAGCTGGGCTCCTGGATGTCTTGTAGCTTTGTATTTACACACGGAAAAGAATAGGGCTCTTCAAGTTTAATTAAAAACAGGATGTCCCTGCTGGGCCTCTCACTGACATTGCTAAAAATAAAGTAGGGAAATAGCCTGGCCTCTTCATAATTTAATCCCATTAAATTGGCGGGGTTGGGGGGATGTACAGAAACTGGAGCTAATAAGACACGATTTGCTTCAAAGTGCTGTCTGGGCTTTTGCTCTCCCTGCTCTGTGGAGTCCTAGATGCAATACAGTCAATGCTGACTTATTGAGACCATGCAAGAACACTTACCCTAACCCCGCTGAGGTTTTGCAGGGATGTCACCCACTCACTCACTCTTAAGACCCCTGGGACTTGTCACCTCGTCCCTTTGCTCCCTGCTCTAGTACACCCCATGTTCATAGACCTGGTATTCTGAATAATTTATTCACTCTTTTCTGTGAGTTGGTGCACATACCAAAAAAAAAGGAAAAAATCTAGTTTGAACCCAATGAAAGAGCTATTTAGGAATGTGAGCCTCTTAAAGGGACTCTCTCTTCCTCCTCAGCCCCTCCGTACACTCATACTTTGTAATTCTTTTTGCTTATGGGTTCTTTTTCGTACTAACCCATCCTCATTTCTTGGCCCCAGCCCTACTCCTTTAGACTGACAGCTAAAGAGTAAACTATTGAAGACTTTCTGCTGGGTACAAGAACCTTTATTTCAAACACACAGTCATCTGTTGGCTTGGTCCTTCATTCACTTACTCAACCAGAGTATTAAGAGAATGATCTCTAGATTATCACATCATTGCATCCCTTCAGGATCCCAAGAAGGAGAATTTCACGAGCCTCAAGTCTTAGAGGCTGAGAGCTCCAAGGAGTATTCCAAACCAGTGGGTTATCCTTGCACTATGGAACCTTACTGAAGCCCAAAAAGACCAGGGGAAGGAACAGCGCAGCGCCAAAGAAGGTTGATTACACAACATCCTTAAGGCTTCTGTTAATATTCACTGGAAGGACTGATGCTGAAGCTGAAGCTCCCATATTTTGGCCACCTGAAGTGAAGAGCTGACTCATTGGGAAAGACCCTGATGCTGGGAAAAAATTGAGGGCAGGCGGAGAAGGGGGCGACAGAGGAGGAAATGGTTGGATGGCATCATTGACTCAACAGACAGGAGTTTGAGTGAACTCTGGGAGAGAGAGGGAAGCCTGGCATGCTGCGGTTCATGGGGTTGCAAAGAGCTGGACACGACTGAGCGACTGAACAGCAACCACAAATAGCTAACACTAAGCTCAATATTTATGGCCCTCCCTCATGGCCTCTGTGACTCCTGAAATGCTGCAGAGTTCTCACACCTTTAAATGGGGGTACCTGTGACCCAATGAGATACTGACAAATAGGTACTATTTTGTTGTGGGTGTTCTAAAAGATACCTGGGCTTATGAAATCACAAAATATTTCAGACTGCGTAAGTCTGAAATCCAGGTGAGGGGTGTGTGTGCGTGCGTGTTCATCAGTTTGTGCCACCAATTCCTCTTTGGGTCAAGAGTTACAGAAAAGCTTCCACGTGGGAGCAAAGAAAGCCAAGGAGAGGGGCTAGACCTCAGGACGTAGGTGGTATGGAGAATCTCCTGCTATCTGCTTTTGTTACTAAATATTCACGTGGACCCGAAAGCTCAGCATCTCTGTTTTCCCATTTGTTAAAAAAAAAAAAAAAGAAAAAAGTCTGTATCTCTATGGCCTTTTCTAATTCCCCCAAGGATCCAGGTGGCCCCGCCAGCTTGGCAGGTGGCACTATAACCCCAGCACAGATGGCAGGGTAGTCCCGAGCTGGAGGGCATAGCGGGAGGGGACCAGGAGGAAGACAAAGTGAGATTTGCCTCTTGCCTGTGGAGCACACTTCAGTGAGTGCTTCTTGGGACAGCTGTCTGGGGCCCAGCTTGCTTACCCCCAGGCAGAGCCACGACTCCCAGCTTCTCTTCCTCCCAGAGTCATTGTGGAGGCAGCTCTTCAGTCCAGCAAGGGCTCTGGGTGGGTTCAAGTCAGACTAGGGGAGCCTGGCCTAAGGGGTCCCTGTGGGGTGGGATCAGCCCAAGAGTCAGCACACTGGCTGAGTCCATTTTTCATTCCTGTTTTAGCAACTGAGATTGTAATATTTATCGCCATTTCCCCAGACTATTTTAGGAACTTCAGGCAGGGTGATCTAAACAAGACTGTAAAGCAGCAGAGCTTAGCCTTTATCTCTTTCTACCACTTTTTGTCCCCACATTTCCCCTTTGGAGACCACTTTCCCTCAGCTGCCTTCCTTTTTCTCCTCCCTCTGCATCCCAGGTTCCAGAACTTGCCAGATTTCTACCCCACCCCCCACCCTCTGGGAAATTCCACTTTTTCTAAAACTCCTTCCCAGGGCCAAAGTTCCCAAAGTGAATCTGAGTAGCAAAACCCTGGTCTGGGGATAAAAACAATGACTTTACATTATTCTTCCAAAATAAAAGCATCTGATAGCTGAGGTCTTCCAGGCCCTGAGCATCTAGGGTTGGGGTGTGGGGTCCACAGGTGGTAGGGGACATAGTTTCAGTACTGCTCAAAAACCTCTTCAGTTTTTCAGGGTTTCAGTCAAAAATTCTTTTGATCATCAGACTTCAGACATATTCAGTTTATCTCAAGCAGAGATTGTACACTTGTTCAGTTGCTAAGTTGTATCTGGCTCTTCACAACCCCATGAACTGCAGCCTGCTAGGCTTCCCTGTCCTTCACTATCTCCTGGAGCTTGCACAAACTCATGTCCATTGAGTTGGTGATGCCATCCAACCATCTCATCTTCTGTTATCCCTTTCTCCTCTTGCCTTCAATCTTTCCCAGCATCAGGGTCTTTTCCAGTGAGTCAGCTCTTCTTAACAGGTGGCCAAAGTATTGACTCTTCAGCTTCAGCATTAGAGCATCCAGTGAATATTCAGGGTTAGTCTCCTTTAGGATTGACTGTTTTGATCTCCTTGCAGTCCAAGAGACTCTCAAGAGTCTTCTCCAGCACCACGGTTCAAAAGCATCAATTCTTCGGGGCCCAGCCTTCTTTAAGATCCAGCCTTCTTCACTTTTATTGTGCAGTTATTTCCTCCAGTACGCCAGTGGCAGATGGTTCCCATCCTGGGGGACAACTGACAGTGTGCTAACAAGGAATGCAAGACCACTGCCACACACAAGTGGAGAGGGCATTGGGGTGGACTGGTAATGTCTGGAGGAGGGCAGGCCCTTGCAAACAGTGTTTACCATCCTCCAGGGACCCAGGGAGTAGACCCTGACCTGTCTGTCTGGCCCGAGGAATGTCATCTACAGCCTGAGAGTGGGAACCCCCACATTAGCAACAGCATCACTCGGGATCCCTGTTAGAAGTGTAGAATCTTATGACCCCCATTTCCCAACCTGCCCTACTCAATCAGCTTCTCCTTCTCATAAGATTCCCAGGGGGTTCATATGCACAATAAGATTAGAGACATGGAGTAGGGGCTGTGTCTAGTGGATCTTCAGGTCAGCTGTTGTCCCTGAAGGTCCTTACCCCTGGACGTGCTCTGCTGATCTGCTGCTCTCACAGCCACCGCACGTCTGATTTCCCCAACAAGCGAGAAGCAAGAACAGAGCCTGCTCTCTGTGTGAAGGGAAGGCATTCCCTTCCCTCTGCATTTGGGAGGTTTAGTAATAGGGCCATTGGGTGCAAAACCAAACCGTGTTTCCGTCTCCCTACCTGGTTGCTTCTTGTCCCCAGGCGATCTACAAGATGGTTTCCTCCGTAATGAAAATGCCTGAAGATGAGTCGACCCCAGAGAAGAGGACAGAAAAGATCTTCCGCCAGATGGACACCAATCGAGATGGTAGGAGGCCACGGCCACTTTGCTTGGTTTTGCTGAGTGGGGACTGCTGGAGGGTCTAGATCACCCAGGCATGGAAATGCCACTCGAGGACAATTTATTGGCCACAGGATCTGGCTCAGGGTCGAGAGGACGGAGGAGGACCTGAGCGGTTTGCAGTTGTTCAGATCTTGCAGGCTAGCTAATCAGAAAACGGGGAGGGGCTTCGTATCCACTCAGACCCTAGAAGCTTCCCTCTCAGCCTGCCCAGGGGGTTTCCTGCACGTGCTCCAAAGTGTAGGGTTTCTCAGAACCAAAAGGGGCCCCTCAGCTTTTGAGGGGTTAGGCCAGCAGATTTCACCCCAAGAGAGCCACCCACAATTCAAACCCAGCAAGGGGGTGCAAAGCAAACTGAAATGAAAGGAAAGATGGATTTCAGACTCAAAAACAGTGGACTTTTAGATGCTGGATTGCCAGATAGAATAAAGGGGTACAATTAAATTTGATTTTTTGATGTATAACAAATGATTTTTTTAGTATAAGTATGCCCTATGCAATATTTGGAACATACTAAAAAATTATTATTTGAAATAAATAATAACTGGGCATCATGTATTTTATTTGCCAAATCTGGCAGCTCTGTGTGTGTGTGTATGTGTGTTAATTGCTTAGCTGAGTCTGACTGATTGCAACCTCATGGATGNTCTCAAGAGTCTTCTCCAGCACCACGGTTCAAAAGCATCAATTCTTCGGGGCCCAGCCTTCTTTAAGATCCAGCCTTCTTCACTTTTATTGTGCAGTTATTTCCTCCAGTACGCCAGTGGCAGATGGTTCCCATCCTGGGGGACAACTGACAGTGTGCTAACAAGGAATGCAAGACCACTGCCACACACAAGTGGAGAGGGCATTGGGGTGGACTGGTAATGTCTGGAGGAGGGCAGGCCCTTGCAAACAGTGTTTACCATCCTCCAGGGACCCAGGGAGTAGACCCTGACCTGTCTGTCTGGCCCGAGGAATGTCATCTACAGCCTGAGAGTGGGAACCCCCACATTAGCAACAGCATCACTCGGGATCCCTGTTAGAAGTGTAGAATCTTATGACCCCCATTTCCCAACCTGCCCTACTCAATCAGCTTCTCCTTCTCATAAGATTCCCAGGGGGTTCATATGCACAATAAGATTAGAGACATGGAGTAGGGGCTGTGTCTAGTGGATCTTCAGGTCAGCTGTTGTCCCTGAAGGTCCTTACCCCTGGACGTGCTCTGCTGATCTGCTGCTCTCACAGCCACCGCACGTCTGATTTCCCCAACAAGCGAGAAGCAAGAACAGAGCCTGCTCTCTGTGTGAAGGGAAGGCATTCCCTTCCCTCTGCATTTGGGAGGTTTAGTAATAGGGCCATTGGGTGCAAAACCAAACCGTGTTTCCGTCTCCCTACCTGGTTGCTTCTTGTCCCCAGGCGATCTACAAGATGGTTTCCTCCGTAATGAAAATGCCTGAAGATGAGTCGACCCCAGAGAAGAGGACAGAAAAGATCTTCCGCCAGATGGACACCAATCGAGATGGTAGGAGGCCACGGCCACTTTGCTTGGTTTTGCTGAGTGGGGACTGCTGGAGGGTCTAGATCACCCAGGCATGGAAATGCCACTCGAGGACAATTTATTGGCCACAGGATCTGGCTCAGGGTCGAGAGGACGGAGGAGGACCTGAGCGGTTTGCAGTTGTTCAGATCTTGCAGGCTAGCTAATCAGAAAACGGGGAGGGGCTTCGTATCCACTCAGACCCTAGAAGCTTCCCTCTCAGCCTGCCCAGGGGGTTTCCTGCACGTGCTCCAAAGTGTAGGGTTTCTCAGAACCAAAAGGGGCCCCTCAGCTTTTGAGGGGTTAGGCCAGCAGATTTCACCCCAAGAGAGCCACCCACAATTCAAACCCAGCAAGGGGGTGCAAAGCAAACTGAAATGAAAGGAAAGATGGATTTCAGACTCAAAAACAGTGGACTTTTAGATGCTGGATTGCCAGATAGAATAAAGGGGTACAATTAAATTTGATTTTTTGATGTATAACAAATGATTTTTTTAGTATAAGTATGCCCTATGCAATATTTGGAACATACTAAAAAATTATTATTTGAAATAAATAATAACTGGGCATCATGTATTTTATTTGCCAAATCTGGCAGCTCTGTGTGTGTGTGTATGTGTGTTAATTGCTTAGCTGAGTCTGACTGATTGCAACCTCATGGATGGTAGCCTGCCAGGCTCCTCTGTCCATGGATTTCTCCAGGCAAGAATACTGGAGTGGGTAGCCATTCCCTTCTCCAGGGGATCTTCTCGACCCAGGGATTGAACCCAGGTCTCCAGCATTGCAGGCAGATTCTCTACCATCTGAACCACCAGGGAAGCCCCTCTGACAACCCTGCTGCTGCTACCGCTAAGTCGCTTCAATCGTGTATGACTCTGTGTGACCCCATAAACGGCAGCCCACCAGGCTCTGCCATCCCTGGGATTCTCCAGGCAAGAAAACTGGAGTGGGTTGCCATTTCCTTCTCCAATGCATGAAAGTGAAAAGTGAAAGTGAAGTTGCTCAGTCATGTCCAACTCTTGGACTGCAGCCTACCAGGCTCCTCCGACCATGGGATTTTCCAGGCAAGAGTACTGGAGTGGGTTGCCATTGCCTTCTCTGCTGACAACCCTAGTTAGATGTAATATCTGAGTTTAAAGTTTTGACACAGATCCTGGCGCATAAAAAGCCCTGAGTCATCTATGGCTCCTGCTGTTGTTTCCAGCTTACCTGTTCTGCCGGGCATCCCAGCAATTCTTATCAAATATATGAGCAAAGCTACTCATATAGCCCTGATGAAGGCTTTGTGTCAGAGCAAGCCTCAGTTTCTATACCTGTGCCCTCTGGGGCACCAGTGGCCTGAGAATTTGGGTTTGCAGGGTACAAGCTAATCTGTTTGTTTGCTTGTTCTTTCACAAAGGTGCCATTACATCCTGTTTCTTTGTGTGCCTTGATTCACAGTGAATAGTTTGTCTTGCAAAGACTAAACAAACAGGATTCTTTTAATGGAAAATAAAGGCACTGATGTTAAACTGCACATTTTACTAGTGTTCCAGGGGCACAGCGGGGCGTGTGTCCTGCCTGTAACCCAGCCTCCTCTTTACAGTAGGGGTGAAGGATGGGAGAAGATCCAGACATGCAGGATCAAACCCTCCCTGCCAGAAGTGAGAACTTCTGCCAGGGGACTTGGCCACAGTGGGCTCACAGAGCCCCGACAGGGTCTGCATTACTCAAATGCCTCTTGTTGCTAAAATGGAAAGCCTTGATAAAGAAAAAGATGGGGAAGGGAAGTTAGAGCCATACAGTGAAAGTGAAAGTCACTCAGTCGTGTCCAACTCTTTGCGACCCTATGGACTATATAGTCCATGGCATTCTCCAGGCCAGAATACTGGAGTGGGTAGCCTTTTCCTTCTCCAGGGGATCTTCCCAACCCAGGGACTGAACCCAGGTCTCCTGCATTGTGGGCAGATTCTTTACTAGCTGAGCCATAAGGGAAGCTCAAGAATACTGGAGTGGGTAGCCTATTCCTTCTCCAGAGTATCTCATCTCCTTCATTGCAGGTGGGTACCTTTCCAGCTGAGCTATGAGGGAAGCCCCAGAGCCATACAGGGAGGGGTGTAAGGGAGGGATTTAAGTCTGCAGCAGGTCAGATTCGGGCCAACCAGAAGACTTGGTGCTTCTGCTCTGGGCTTCTAGACCCAAAGGCTGGAGCCCGGAGCAGAGGCCTCATCTAGTCTCCTGCGGTTAGATTTCTCCTGAAGAAGTTCTTTGCACCTAACACCCAGCCTGCAACTTGAAAAGTCTGGGCCCCCAGCAAGTTAGCTCCGAAGCCATTTCTGAAGCCCGCGGGTTACTGGAGGAAGCAAGACTTCTTTGCTGAATGTAGGCTTTGCTCCGCCCCCACCCTCTCCCACCCCCCANATGGGGGAGAAGCTGTGCCTCCCCACTGACAGTATGACTGAGGAAACTTCTGGAAGGGAACTTAATACATACTCTAGCCTAGGCAGAAAGGAAAAGGACCTGGAATAGGAGTGGAATCTCAGCCAGCCAGCCTCCCTCCCACAGTCCATCGGAGTAAGAGGAAAGAGTCCAGACTGAGGAGTCGTTTCTCTGTTTTGAAATTCCCTCACCCCTGGTGGGAAGGGCAACCCTCCTCACACCTTATCCAAAAGAAGTGGCCCTCACCCCGCGTGTCTCTTCAGACCCCTCTGCTCACAGGCCAACCTAGGTGTACCCAGGTGACGCAAAGGAGCCCCGAGGGCCCAGTAGTACCCTGTGGGCTGTGCAGCAGGAACCCAGCTCACTCTCTGCAAGGAGCGAGCGCCATCTCTTCCGTGGACACTGAGTCCCTCCGGTGGCCTGTAGCTGGAAGGGCCACGAGGGCAGGGACCACGTGGGGGGCACCCAGCACCCACCCACCCCACCTGCTTCCAGAGCCAGGGCCGGGCACACAGTGAGCTCTCAGTAAGCCGCTTGCTGGGCTGTGCGATGCTGAACGACCCACGGCCCCCGGGGCGGGGGTGGGGTGCATCTCAGCTCCGAAAGACCTTGAAGGTGGGGCTCAAGGCTGGTGTGAGACCCTGGGACAGGGTGCGCTGCCGCCGCCCCGGAAATGCATCGGGAAGACCCGGTTCATCCGGCTACCGTCGGCCAGCACTCACCGGTCCTCTTGCTTTTCAGGGAAACTCTCCCTGGAAGAGTTCATCCGAGGGGCCAAGAGCGACCCGTCCATTGTGCGCCTCCTGCAGTGTGACCCGAGCAGCGCCGGCCAGTTCTGAGCCCGGCGCCACCAACTGTAGAGCTGCCTGTGTTCCCTTTGGATTTTTTTTTTTTTTTTGGCCAAACAGTATTGACAGTGATGCTGTTGCCCCTGTGCTCGGATGCGCCTCCTTCCGTGCCGCCTTCAGCTTCTCTGTCGTGATGCTTCGTGGGAATGTCTAGACCCCCCGCGCTTGTGGAAGCATGGACAGCCTGTCGTGCACAGACTGGTGTTTGTTGTTCTGACGATTTTTCATCATCATCACTATTGTTATTATTTTTCCTTTGATTCAGTAGTCTGTGTTCGAAAACTGAAGACTCGGGGAGATGAGGGAAGGGAAAACAATCCAGTCCAGTGATTCTGTTGCAAAGGAGGGGCCTGTTGGAAAAACAAAACTCGCCACCTGGGTCTGGAGTCATACATGCCCTAGGCGTGGTGGCACCACTTGCTGGATTCCCCGGGGACCAGGAATCCTCTGGGGCCAGACTCTTAAAGGGACCTGGGGATCTCCCCCAGAGGCCCACCCCACCCTCATCCCAAATAGGCTGTAGTTTCTAAGCTGTGAACATTTCAAGGTAAATTCATAGAGAAGAAAAAGATGGCTCAGCTATTTATTGCCAGGTTTACACTAGTTGAGCTGAGTGTCTTTGGAAATTAAATGCAAATGGTAACTTATATTCCAACACCAGACCCATTTTGTTGCCTATTGTGATTAAAAAAAAAAAAAAAGATTGCTGTATATAAAATATTGGGTATTGCAGACCAAATTGTTTTGCCTTGTTTAAATGAAATGCATGTTTAGTGAGCACTAATACAATCTTATTACAGAAGACTGTTTTCCGTAGCTTATTGTACAGTAAGCCAGCTGTAATGAATGTCTATGTCTTGTTTTAAAGTCATATCTGTCTTTGCACAAATGCACCCATCAGCAGGTATATTTTATATACTCCAGAAAAGTACAAAGTAACCATGAGCAGGGCCCAACCTTAATTTTGAGTGCTTTTCCGGTGGTACTGCCAAGGGAATAGAAGTGGGGCAGGTTTGAGTGGAATGTGTCAAGTGGAGCACCAGAAGGTTTCTATTTATTAGAGCTGTGGGTTTGCCCACCAGCCCAGCAGCTCACTGATGTAGTACTGGATTGGAGGTGTGGTGCTTTTCTGAGCAGATGATGCTCTGTAGATTTTTCCCACCCTCCCCCACCCCAAATAGCATAAATTCTGGGGGTTTCCCGATGCGTTAATCCACATGTATAGTTAGGAAGCCATAGCTGGAATGATGAATTTTCCATGCTCCCAGTGACCCTTAAGAGAGTCAGAGGTTAGGCAGTCATCTGGTTCATCTTGAAGAAGGTATAAGCAACTGTGTCTGATTTCCAAGGCCCACTATAAAGAATCCAAAAACTATTTTCCATCATTGTGTTCTCTGAAAGCAAATTTCTATTTCCAGAAGTGACGACACAAATTTGAGTTGCTGTTCGGTCTGATGACCTTCGTGTTGAAAGGTAAGAGTCAAGGTCACTGGTCACAGGTAAGTCATATGTTCACAAGCAGTAGGCAAGGGGAACCCCACGCACTCAAGGATGTAGATGAAGAAATCTTGCCCCAAGAGAAGGCAGACAGGTTCCCTGGGCTGCAGCCAAGCTGCTCCCTACAGACCATGAACCACACAAAGATAAACTTATAAGGGAAACGATGCTGAGCCTATTCTAACCTCCAGATTCCTGGGTATTACTCAATTCCATTTAAACTGACAGTAAAAATCTGCATTTGTGTTGACCGAAACGAACGAGCTTTGCATGGTGAAAGTTTGAGACCTGGACTCACTCAGTAAAATGATCCTCTTGCTCTGAGTGTCAGCTTTTTTTAACAGTGGTTTTACACCTTGAGACTTTCGGAGTTCCTCCGTTGGCCAAGTGGTAAAATCTGGTTTTGAAAACTAGGGAGTTAACCTAGTGGCGTGCACAATGGCATGGGGACCCAGCACTCTACAGGTGATGCTCACGAGCTGCATTCCACTTTCTCCTGATCTGGATTGAGGGCCTAATTCCTCTTTTAGTTTCCCTCAAGGGTAGAGTCGCTTAGTGTCAGGGAAAGCCCATTAGGACTCCATCCTAAGTCATGACATCTGACTGAGCTGGACTCACTCTGCTCGTTAGAGCCTAGAGCTGGGATAACAAGCAGGGGAGCACATCTCCAGCTGTTAAAAAACAAAGCAGACACAGGCCTGATCAATGCTGATATGTCCGGGATGGACGGAAAGTAGTCCTTGTCCTGGCCTGCCACTGACCCTGACTGTTTTCCTGAGGGTTGTTCTTCTCATTCTTCCCCCTCCTAGGCAGGCCTTTGTATGTCTGATCCAATGCACTGTGTGGACAAGGGACTCAGCAGCACCCAAAGGCTGAATGCCTAAATGCTTATGTCACTCCTGAGCTGGGCTGTTCATTGTCACTGCTGTGTTGAGGGACCTCTGGAAATGGAGTCTGTTTTGTCTGAAAGCAGCTCAGCCTGTGATGTTCAAGGGACTGGAATAAAGTGGCTTATGACTTGAAGGATGATACAGACTGGTCGACTATTTATACCCTTGTTTAGGGTGGGGAAGGGATGCTGAGGGTGCAGTCCCATCCCACTGATACACCCCGGGGGCACTTTCCACAGGGGAATTTAATAATATATATCAGTGTATATCAGTATATTTATTAATCCTTTCCTATGGAGTGGGTCCTGCGTCAGTTGACTTTGGGTCGCTCTAGCTTGGCATTCAAGCATGTTGATTGTTTAACATGATTGTCTGGGACCTGAGCTTTCTGTGCCTAAACTGCTCCAACTGATTCTGTGCCTGAGTGAGGGTCCAGATGCTGTGTTGGCCTCCTTCTGGGTATGGTTTCAGCCCTGGAGGCACAAGGAAGCAGGGTTTGTGAAAGAGGGATGAGAGGGTCTGTGGGCCTAAAGCATTGTCCAGGAGCGTCCTAGGTCTACATGTGGGCGTCTTTCCTTCCCTCCACTCATGCCCTTCACTCTCTTCACCTCTTCTCCTTCCTCACAACCGACTGGAGCTGTAAACTCTAGTCTCAACATTAGGTGCAATGGAAGGAGAAATGGAGGCACCTTCCTCTTCAGTGGGAAATTAGCATCCTCCCCCCCAACCCCGGGACCTCTCAGTCTGGAGAAGAGTTGATAGAAAAGATGACACGACACAGAGCCCACAGTCTCAAAGCCGGTTCCGACCACGGTGTCCGTTTTTGCTGTCACTGGCTCTGCCTCCAGCACAGGGGTCATGAATTTAGGAAAAAGAGGCTGAAAGTCAGCTGTAGTAGGTGTCTCATGGCCAATCAGACTTCGTGCTGGAGTGAGCTGGCCTGGAGGGGAGTCCTTTTGCACCTCAGCTTCTCTTTATGGTTCGACAGTGGTCCTGACGCCTATTCGGACTGCAGGAGCATGAGGAACGCCATGTCACTCATGGCAGTGATGGTGAGCAGGGCGCGGGGCCCTGCAACCTGCTCAGGAGGCTTCACTCGCACACCTGTTGGGGGTTAACTGGTTAATTTCCAGCAAATTTTCAAGTCTGAAACGCCCATCTTCAGGGTACTGTCCCAACACCCAACCCAACCCTGGACTCCCTGACAGTCTAACTCAGGTGTGGGGAGGGGCCACTGGCCAGGTGAGAAGGAGGTCCGTGTATTCTCAGTCAAGGTAAGGAGAAATCATGACTGCCTTCTGTAGGAAAAGTGGAGATGCTTCAACAAGCCTCTCATCTTTGTCAGGCATATGCTTGCATTCTCCTGAAATATTCTGGATTTTCAGGTGGCTGAAGAAACAAGGAAAGAATATTGTATTTGCCAAGGCAGCAGAGTATCAGTCAAATCCACCTACAATAGAAAGATTATTGTAGAGTGAAAAGATGTCCATGCCAAGAGCCAATGATATATTTTATATCTGTTGCTGCTGCTGCCGCTAAGTCGCTTCAGTCATGTCCGACTCTGTGCAACTATAGACGGCCGTCCACCAGGCTCCCCCGTCCCTGGGATTCTCCAGGCAAGAACACTGGAATGGGTTGCCATTTCCTTCTCCAATATTTTATATCTAACCAATGATACATGCATTTCAGATTTCTCCACAATGAATGATGACTGTGTGTCCAGGACGTAGGTCCTAGACACTTGCTGCCCTGGCTGCTAAGATGCCATTGATCCTCAGACACAGGGGTGCAGACACCTGAGTGGGCAACCTTCCCAAAGCGAGGTTAGAGTTTGGTGACCTCTCATCACGTTGTGAAAGTCTAAAAGGGTAAGAGGGGCTTGTATGCCCTGGGACTGGGGTGACTGCCGAGCCCTGCCTCTCTGAAAGTGAACTGCTATCCTGGCACTGATGATGCTAGGCTGTCGTCACTTGGCACATCACGGCCTCTGAGGATGGACTGCATCTAACCTGCCTCTCCGTCCCCAGCACCAGGCACAGTGCCTGGCCCATGGTAACTGAGCTGAGTTGGTATACAGATGAAGATGAAGGCAAGAGCCAGTCCTGGACCCTGGGGCCCTGATCGTTGGTCATCTTCACCCACCCAGAGTACCAGTACAGGGAGGTGGGGGGGTGGGGTGGCACATGTGGGGAGCCACGTTCACAGCAGGACCAGAGCTGCCATGAATGAGTCCAGGGAGAGGTGCCTCAGGAGAGGAGGCGAGACTAGCGAATGCCCGGCAGGACCTCCTTGGGCAGGGGTGGGGGTGGGAGGAGCACATTCAGACCTCCTACTGATACTGGGGAACACAGATCATGGCAAAGGGGCCTTTGGCCCATTTCTGATCCATGATCTCTCCAGAAGCCTCCTCAACAAGCACTTCTCCCAGCCTCCTCTTTAACGCCCACTAGTCCAAGTGTGGAGGCTGCTGAGGATACCAACAGGGTTGAAGCTGGTCAGAGAAAGCTTTCCCAAGGTGGATTTTTAGCCAAGGTTTGAAAGCTGTGGACATAGAAAGAAGGTGAGATGTGGAAGACACAGAGGCTGCTACTTGTCTGGAACAGAGAGGCTCTTGGGAGATGATCGTGGAGGAGAGTTGAAGGAGTGGGCGGGTGGCCACTGAGGAAATGCCGAGAAATACTGGGATTTGAGCTGGCGGATACTAGCAAGGCGGTGGGTTCCAGGGCGAAAGACTGTTGTGATGAGCTTGGTGTTTCAGCCACATGGTTTTAGCATCTGTAAAAAGGTGGGTGAAGGTGAATTAAAGGACATGAAAAGCTCTTGTGGTAATCTAAGTGGGGAGTGAGGCAGTTGGGAGTGAGGAAGACAAACGTGGATGGACAGAGCCTATTCCCTACCCCGAGGAACTGAAAGAACAGCCATCCTGGTGGTCTTTTGTGGTCACACTGGAGGCGTGGTGATGTCTTCAGCCTCTTCTCACTTAACCTCGGGGTGGAGGCACAATGGGGCAACTGGAAGAGGAAATGCCTGCTGTGTTGGAGCCCAGGACCTGAGGTGCCCCTGGGGAGCCCAGAACCTTCCCAGCGTACACAGAGGCTTCTTCCCAATCAGCCAAAGAGCCCCAACACCCACCTCACAGAAAACACGGGACGCTTGAAGTTTACTCTTACATTATGAATATTTATTTTTTTCTTCTTAAAAATGTACAAAAAATAAAATAACTGTATTTATAGTTTATAGATTCCCCCTCTCCCATTTACAAAACTATTAAGTTACATTTGCCTTTAAAAAAAACAAAAAACATGAGCACAAATTGTCCATCTTGCAATCTCCTTTGCTTGTCTTTACAAAAGGGCTGTTCGTAGAATTTGGCACAAACCCCCTGCTTCTGTTGCATTTTCATAATTTTAAATAAGAAGGAAAATAAATGTTTGATTCAGTTCATGCTTCTTAAGTTTCTGGGCTGGGACATGCCTTAGTCTTTTAGAATCCAATTCCAAGATGACATCTGACTGCATTTTTCTGTTGGACCCAATTTCCCAGAAAGTCTAAGCATTTGGGGTAAGTATATGAAAAACACTTGTTGCATATGTCCCTCATCTTACATGGAATTTTTAAAGCTTATTTATTTGAGTCTGATTAAGAGACAAACAAAAAAAAGAGGCACGTTTTCCCATTTCTCTGGAGTGTTTTTTTTCCCTCCCCTCGGACAATTTTGCTCATCAAAGCTCTGCTCACACACAGTGAAGGCCACATTGAAGCTAAGCCACGGGCACACTGAGAATGCAGAGAGGACGTAGTGAGATGGGGACAGATTGGATGGGCGGGGACACTGTGTGCCACCCTTTGCTGGCACTGACCTCATACGCTTTTTTCTGGCAGTGGCCACCACAATGCTTGCCCAGGGCCCTAGGACAAAGGCAAAAGTATCTTGGATTCATCTTCTGCCTAGGGCAGGACCAGAAACATTTTGTCCACAGAGGCTGGGGAGAGAAGGTCAGGGAACCCATGTCTGATTGCCAAAGATTTTTTCTTTTCCATACTCTGGAGTCCTATGCACTGGCAGGATAGTATTTACCACTGGGCCTGGCAATCATGTCTGAAGTCACCCCTTAGGCAAGGAGCATGGCGGCACACTGCACATCATGCATGTCCAAGACTGAGTCCCATTAGTACCACATGCTGGTCCAGGATGAGACGGTCACAGAGTGGAGGACGAGGAGACAGACTAGAGCAGAGCTAAATCCAGGATGCAACCTTTGGCACTGCAGGGAGGAGTAACGCGTCCAGAAGACACACAGAAAGGTGCCCCCTCACCACACCTAGAGATCTTCCTGGGCACGCACCTGCCCTCCAGCCCATTTGAATCCTCTGCAGCCTCAAGGACAGAGAGCTGGGCTGAAAGCAGCCCTTCTGTCCTACTCTGGGTCTCGAGGGGCAGGGAGCCCTTGGAGAGAAAGCCCCCAGTAAGACATCAAAGTGCTTTACAAACAAATCTGGGCCCTTCGATAGAACCTGCCCTAGAGCCAGGACCTCCTAGGGAGTGTGGCTACCAGAAACCTATGCTTCAGCTCACAAAGCTGAACCCGAACCCCTAGACCGTGTACCTGTCCCCTCAAAGAGAACTGTGGCCCGGATGGTTCATGATGTTGCGACTGTTCGGGGAAGCATTTCACCTCCTCTTCATCTGCCAGGATACCCGGTAGGAGGACAAGCCTTCTCTCTCCATCTTCCAGACGCTGGTTTCAGAAGCGCCGGGGCTCCTGGGGTCTTCTCACACCCATCCAGCATCCAGCAGCCTAGCCTCCCCAAGCCGGCTGAGCCCCAGAAGGCAGCCCAAGCCTGGCGGTCAGAGCTGAGCCGCTGGCGCCACTCTCAGGACTGCAGCTGGGCCTCCAGGGAGCCACTTGAGATGAGGCTGTGTTTGTAAACTGTGAGACGCTGCACAGTGGCCGGATCCTCACAAAAGCCCAGGAGTTCTGCGGCAGACCCAGTGATGGAACCCTGACGGCAAGTCCCTGTGGCCTCTCCAGAACGTTCAGGCGGCACCAACACCAAAGCTGGAGGAGCTGAGACCTCAGACAATCCGGCCTTTCCCACAGATAGCTCAGAGGGAGAGTCAGGCGAGGCTCATCACCATGAGACAAACTCAGCGGGCCTTCGGGGCAGGTAGTGCCCACAGAGAGGGAACGAGGGTGCCTCAGGTGTGCCCACGGGGGGCAACCATCTTGGTACCCACTGCCTGACACCCTCAAGGCCGTGTCCTTCAGCCAGCATGTCTTCTGAACAGCACAGAGGCAGAAACCTCTTGGAGAAAGCGGGGTCTCCAGGTATGCGCCGCCCCCAGGCCTGCGGCAGTAAACATGCCCGCATACCACAGGTAAAATATATTATTGCGATATTATAAACACTATGTACATGATAGCCAGGCACACTTTCAGGGTTACTTACTAATTACACAGTGGCCGAATGTCTTCCTGTACCCGGCCTGGTGGCTACTCGCTAGGAACCCCTGGGGGTGTCCGCCAATGACCTTCCTCAGAGCAGACTGAAGGCTTCTGATCAGGAAGGGGTGTCCACCTCCCCCCCACCTTGGACAAAGGAAGCGGCTCGTTCTGTCCAGCCGCTCAGGAGACGTCGGGGGTGAGATGGCAGGAGGGAGCTCCCTCAGGCTCTTCAGGATCAATGGACTGAAAGGGAGAGCTCCGGCCCGCGTCAGCTGGAGCCAGCAGTGACCTGCAGAGTCCTGGTGGGCCCTGGGCCCCGGGCTCTGGAAGAAAGGTGGACAATAAATAAGGATGTGACAGGCTCAGGCCCATCCCGAGCGGCTTGGCTGGCCCACACGCAGGGATCCCAGCCCGGGTCTTCGGGCCTCGCCCCGCTCCCCAGCACAGTCGTGTAACAGCAGTCGTCGGATGGGTGAGGGGGTCTGCAGGCCTGGGGGCCAGGGCCTCTGACTTCCCTGGGGAGGGAGGCCCTGAGGGCTGCAGCCCAGAGTGGGGCTCAGATCTCCGTGAGTGTGACCTTGAAGCCTTCCACCGTGCTCTCCATGCTGAGGATGAAGGTGTCCTCATTCGAGTAGTGCTCAATGATGTTGTCGTCCATGTTCACCAGGATGCTGCGGGGTGAGTGCGGGGGAAGCAAAGATGCCGTGACCGAGGTGCTCAGCGAAGGGCAGGCTCTGGGCTGCCCTCAGCCGTGCTTTCACAAGGGAGGCCAGGAAGGTGGCGGGG